>VXAB01009764.1:141947-203639 GCA_013399175.1 Odontophorus gujanensis | reverse complement strand
TTCTAATGACATCTTTTGATATTCTTTATTCTGAGTGTTCCATAGCCATGGTTGCCATAATACTTAAGAATTTTATGAAGAGTGAGCAAACAGCTCAGCCTTATTTTAATGAATGTGCTATTCCAATGTCAGACATCCATCTAAAGACTGTAGTTCAGACAGACTCCATTCCAGTTTACCCCTTTTAGTCTGAATCTGGGGCTATCCTACAAGGAGACAGAATATTTCTGCAGGGATGCATTTGGAAAAAAACAGGATTTCTCAAAAAGATTATATTGTAAACTCACTGGATGACAACACTGCTTTTTTAGAAAACTACACCAATCCTGCACTTTGTTCTACCAGCATAAAAGACGTGGTTACCATTGTTTTGGAGTTACGAGAGATAAGCTCGGCATATGGCAAGCTTCTGGTGAGTTACATTTCTAGCAAAGCAAATAAGTCAATGGAAATTAAGCTAGCTCTAGAACTAAATAAAGCTGGTTAAAATAAAACTACTCCTTTCCTTTTTAGTTATCCTTCTAGATAACAAATTGTAACATTATTTTATTCAAATCAGCCCAGTTTGGGCAAGACACATAGAATACTGAGGAAGCTGTAGAACTGAAAATACTCTTTTAACTCTCTTCCTTCTTGCATCCTACATTTCCAATTCAAACCAAAAGGGCTGTTTTCAAAACCCAAGCTAAAAAAAAAGAAAGAAAAAAGCATTCTTAAGTAGGAGAAAGCAGGTCAATTTTTTTTTAATAATAGCACATAAAACATTTGAATTAAAAGAATTCTAATGAAGTCCTCCCTGCTATGTACATTTGAACATTAATAAATTTATGGATAATCACCTGACTTTTTTTTTTTTTTTAGATTTTATCCTTAATAAACATTGTCAGGAAAATTTTCAGACATATGAACTTCAAACATTTTTAAAAATTTTCTTTATTGTGTTTGCTGCTATTTGAAAGCAGGCAAATGAACAATGCTTGGTGTGAAATGTTCTGTGAAAATATTCAAAGTGAAGTAGTAACTGGCCTGGTAGATCCAAGGAGTAAACTAACAGATCTACAAAAGAGATGAAAAATTGCAGCTGTAGATTGTTAGGAAGAATTAAGCTGGTTAAATCTGAGAGCTCCAGGATCAGTTCTGTTGTTCTAGCTGCGATGTCCCTGTTCATTGCAGGGGAGTTGGACTAAATGGCTCTCAGAGGTCCTTTCCAACTCTAAAGGATTCTGTGATTCTAAATGGTACTGGATAAAATTGCCTTGAGGGGACAGGACAAGTGGAAAGTCTGTGGGTTTTTTCTGGCACAAAGATGATGCCCCTGCTTTGTAGGCATTCTGCAGTCCTTCAGTGATAGACACCCAGAAAGCACCCACCCTGCGCACTCATATCGCTTGGCTGAGTGGCAATGGCTGGGATCTCAATACGGTATATTTGAATAAAGTTCCTCCATTTGTAAAGCATAGTCTACCTGTTACTGCTAGCCCTTTTTGCTGTAAGATACTACAGTGCTACAGAGCAGTGCGTAACAAAGGTTTATAAAACATAAAATTCCACACACAGGCTTAATTCCAGCAAGGCCAACACCAGTTGTAAAACACTCCTGAAAGCAAGCAGCCCCCACTCCTTGTTACGATGTAAGCTTCTTCAATGCCAGAGCACTGTATGAACAGCTCCCTGTTGCAGAAATCAGCTTGACCTCTGTCCTTTAAACTCCCCATATCCATTAAAGGAGTATATCTCATCCTCTCCTCTTCCCTGCTAACCACGCACAACGCGTATTCTTATCCTCAATCACACTGTTGAAGTAGTTTGTTTGCTTGGTTTTAAATATTCTCCCATTTCTACAGATTTTTCATTAAAACATGTACTATGGGGAGAATTCAGATCTCTTCTCCTTTTCCATGTTCTTTGAACTATATTTACATTAGAGAAGCTCTGCTGCTAATAATACTGAAAGAAAAGCCAGACAAGAGAACAAACGGGGTAAAGTGGTAAAGCAAATAGAGGATAAACAAACTTTCACTTAATAGCTCCCTGTGAGCTCATACTAAGGAAAGTAAGTCAGCTTTGGGAGGGGTGGATGCTGGGGAAAGTCAGCTCAGCCTGGAAATGCATACTACAAACTTCAAAACAATAATAAAACTAATGAAATAAACCAAGCAAAATAAGGATGGTGCTTCCTGTTGGTTTGGTAATAAGACAACTATTGATTTTCAGAATCAGGATTTATGCAGCTAAGTATACCTGTCGGCCACCAATAAACTCAGAATGACTGTAAGATATTAATCATCTAACAATTCAAACTGCCTGGAAAATGTGAGGAAGATAAAACATGATTACTTTTTTATTGCATTTTTTCACTGAAATTTCATTTCAGATGTATTTTGAACAAATTCTACATCTCTTCCCCAGTATTTATTTCAAATCAGAGCTTATTAGTCAACGTTTTGTTTAATAAGTATCACAGCATGATATAGCAGAAAGAAGCTAAGTAGAATGTTGCTAAACACCAAAAGCTCTGTCTTTATACAGATACGTAAATCCTAAATATAGGCGCAGGCCATACCTCACAATTTGAATGCGAAAATATTCACAGTTGTACAACAGCCCCAATATCTATTTGATGGCTGCAGAGCTACATATTTTCTTTGATCCTGGTCACTTGCCTTTGCTGTTGCAAATTATTATTTACTAATAGACACAGAGCAGTTTATTTTTCCTTATGTTGTCTTTATTTCCAGACCTCAAGGCCTGTAGCTTCTCATTTTGAATTCCAATCCAATGGCAGGTGCCAAGCTTCAAATGTATATTATCTATGGGCAGTAGGCTCAGCACATTTGTGTCACATCAGCTGAACTGAGCCGCACACTGTGCTGGCTGCATTTTAATATTTTTAATCTTTCTTTGGAAGGCATGCTATTTTGGTGAGCAACCAAATGCAATCGAAGCTGTACACGAGAGGAGATCTACAAATGGGTTTCTAAATGTAGACTTCTGTAAAATTAAAACAAAACAAAACAACAAAAAAACAGCCAACAAAAACCAAACCTCAAAAACATGTAACCGGAGAACTTATTAGGCCCAATCCGCCCACAGCCATCTGGAGCAATAAGTTATCTATCTTATTTATCTAAACAAAACTTTGGACATGACACTAGCAGAAACTCAGTGAATGAGTTGAGATGAAATAATTTGTACTGTAATCTTTTCAAATGTTCAAGTCCAAGAAGGCTGATTTTAAGAATTAGTAAATGACACTACCATAATAATTTGAAACAGACCATTTTAATGGCAAAAACAGTTCCCGCTGAAGTCAATACCAAAATCCCACTGACTGCAGTAGTAGTGGGATCGGTCTGCTAAGTAGCAAACCATGCTTTTAAAAAATCAATACTTCAGTTTCACGAGGTAATGTGGATAGCAGCACAGTTGCCTACTCAGAGACGCTGCTGCCTGTGGGTTTTATCTCTCTGATAACGCCGAGGTCCAGCACCTATCATGTGAATCACGGTGAGAGAGCCGTTTTGAGGTGGCCCCACCACGACCCTTGTGACGCATCCGCACTGCACAGAGCATCCCTGAGAAGGGCCGGCTTTTCATTTCCAACCAAGCCACGAAAAATACTGGCAGCATTTGAATTTTTCTTCTGGCACAGGGCTGTGAGCTACGCGCCACACATCACAACACAAAAGGCACACACAGGTTTTAACGGAGACAGAGCAGGGAGAAGCCCCGCGCAACACATCGATGCTCAAAATGGAGGCTGCAGAGCCTCGGGGCAGGCCGTGCCCTGTCATCTGCCGTCTCGCGGTGGCGGAGAGGAGCAGAATCCACGTGCTCCCATCGCGGCCGAGGCTCTGGGGGAAACGGGAAAAGCCTTGAGATTTGGCGCCGGCCAAGCCAGGCGCAGCGCGGCTGACTCTGACTCCATCGGACATAATGAGTGCACCGGTTCAGCGACCGGCAGACGTATCCCCCGCCCCTCCCCCTGCAGCCATATGGTACAGTAAACAGCCACCATGGAGCCGTTGTTAGTTGTTGTGTGTTTTTTCTTTCTTTTTTTTTTTAATTACTATTTTTATTATTATTAATTTTATCATCCCCGTTCCGGAGCGCACGTTCAGACGCGGAGAGGCCACTCCCAGCCCCGTGCCCGCACGCCTCCTCCGCCGCCCCGTGGCTGGATGCGTGGCCCGGCCTGGCATGGAGGGCACGGGGAGGGGGAGCGGGAGAGGGTGCGGCCGCACCGCTACCGCCTCCCCCTGCCGGTTCCTATAGTAACGCCGCGATACCTCCGGGACACGCACACGCACCCGCCCCTCACGCCCACTCGCGGCAAGGGGGGAGCGGGCACGGCCGTTCCATTCCCACCCTCCCCGCAACCCCCCCCGCCGTTCCCATGGCGACGGGCTGCGGCAGCCCCTGTGCGGCCGCCGCGGAGCGGCTCCCGGCCGGCCGCCCCCCCCCCCCGCCGGGCCCGCTGCGGGGCCGGGAGCTGAGTGACCGAAATTGGAAGGCGGGAGGAAAGATGAGTGTGAATGTACGCTCTGGGAGAGCGGTCCTGTGTGTGCAGGAGGTTATCCGTCCTATTGCACCCATAGTAACGGGGTGTTGGTGGGGATGTGCTGCAGCAGCGCGCTCTCTGATTCATCAGGGTGCCACAGCGGGCTCGCGCTGTGTCTGTGTGGTGCGTGGGCATCGCAGGCAACCAGGGCCGACGGTTTGGCCTCGGGAAGCCCTCGTTTCTGGAAACGAGCGCCACGTTCCCCAAGCGAATTCACCATGCTGTGACGAGACCCTGCCAGCAGGTACAGGGCTGCCCAGCATGCAGGAACCAGTGCCTGCTGATGTGCAGTTGCTGGTATGAGTGGGGCACAGAGAGCAAAAAAAAAACCTTGTGCTGCTGCTTTTGCCAGAACCCAGAACTACGCCTACCTGCCAGCCCCGTGTGTTCATAGCTATGTAGTGCTTAGAATCATAGGATGCCCTGAATTGGAAGGGATCCACAGGGATCACTGAGTCCAACTCCTGGACCACCTAAATCCAAACCCTATATCTCTCTCTTCAATTCCATCAGTAGCAGTGTGGTGCTGTGCCCACTGCCCTGGGCAGCCTGTTCCATGCCCACCACCCCCTGGTGCTGCACTGTCCCTAGCCCCCAGCTGCTCTTCCCTTGACACAGCTCCATGCCGTTCCCTCAGGCCCTGTCACTGTCACAGAGACCAGAGCTCAGCACTGCCCATCCGCTCTCATGAGGAGCTGCAGCTGCCATGAGCCTCCCCTCAGCTCCTCTGCTCTGCTCTGAGCAAACACAGGGACCTCATACATCTTCCATTCTAGACCCCTCGCCATCTTTGTAGTTCTCCTTTGGACATAGCATAGTATACAGTTCCATCTGTCACTGCTCAACTTAAGGTCTTCAAGGTGCTGGATGGGCTTTTCTGGGCAATAAAAATCATTGAGCGTGTTTGTGATGGGAAAATGTGATCTCAGCTCTCTTATACGCAAATATTGACCTGGTACAGAAGGTTGGATCTTGATCCTCTTTTAAAGTCTCCTCCAACCCAAGCCATTCTATGAATTCTAAGATTCTATGACATCAGGACTGCCCTTCTGAAAAAGACCTGTGAGTCTCTTCTTCCACACAGCTGGACGAGACAGCTTGGGGAGGGATGAGCATAGTCCTGGACACCAGAACGGGTTTATCTTCTAGTGGTGATATACAAGATATATTTTTTATCAGGTTCAATAAATGCTGGACTGTGTGTTGTTGAATACATTACAAAATCCCACTGAGAGGGGAACTCCCATTGTCTTCAACAGTACACAGCTGACACCTAAAAGGATAGTAACACACCTGACCAATAAAAGCATCACTCATGAAAAAAAAAGACACTGAATTCCTTTTGAAGAGCTAACCACAAAACCCTATTTGTATCCTGAAGATGTTAGCATACAAAAAAGCAGGAAGCTCTCTCTTCCTGTATAGATGTTAAAACAGCTTAAAATTGAGTGTTAGCAATGCTTGCAATTTCTTTGTGAGTCCCATGGTGTTTGTCATTTTTCTTGAAAAATCTCATTTACAGTCAAATGCTTGTGTGAAAATTCTAATTTTGTATTAAAAAAAAAAAAAAAGACAAAAATCACTTAGTAATCCTCCCATCTCTATAGAAGTGACTGTCAGTTGTAGCAATAACTCCCTGTCAATTCCCAAAATTTCTCAAGGACCCCAGATATGTTGTTATCAACTTCTGACTGATGAGTGTATAACATGCCAGTGGTTTCTGCAGTTACAGAGACCAATATTGTCAATTTGTAAGATGTAAATGGTTAGCAATTGCTATTTGGGAGCTTTCACCTATAAGTCTGCAGAAGTCCCAAGTGGGGTTGATGCCCCATCCCTGGAGACTTGCAAGGCCAGGCTGGATAAGGCCCTGTGCAACCTGACCTAGCTGTGGTGTTCCTGTTAGTTGCAGGGGAGCTGGACTCGATGGCCCTTAGAGGTCCCTTCCAACTCTAAGGATTCTATGATTCTATGACCTGTGCATTTAGAAAATATGGAACTAAACAAGTGCTTTTAAAAATTATTTGTTTATTAAATCACAATATTTTTCAGACCAGTTTCATTAATTTTTAACGCTCCAAATCCAGGTTAAATAATTATTCTTAAAACAAAGGCCATCTGTATGAAAGATAAGAAATTGAAAGATATGAATTCAGTCAAATCCTTTCAACATAATGCCTCGTAAACTCTCTGGAAGAAAATCAGAAGGTGTTGAAAATAAAAATAACAACATCAAAAGGCCAAAATTTAATTAAATAGAAGGAATGCTGAATGTATCTCAAATTATATACATCTTAGCTTTGTCATAGGAGAGTCTAGAAGATTCAGGTTCTGAGGTTTACAAATCAAATTGTAAAAGCTTATATGGAAAAAGCTGTGTGACTGTGCTGCTGCATACTGAAAGCTGTGGCAAATGTGAGCCCTGTGGTGAATGACTTGTTGAAGGCTGTACTCACCAGGTGCTCTCTTACCCAAACCAGAGGAATTCCTTCTGCTGGAACCTTGGGAGCACAGGAGGATCCAGTGTGAAAGCATCGTGAATATTTCACTTCTTGGGCTGCATAGTTCTAATAGCTTGACTTGTGTGGGACCAAATAAATTGCTGTAATACCTAGATGATCAGTGTTGCACAAGGATTAATTCACATAATGCTGCAGGTTAAGGTATACGTAGTATCAGATGAGATAAACAAAATGGTTCCTTACTCTCTAATAACTCACAAAACCAATATAACTGAGGTCTGAAAAGGATGAAGGCAAACAATAGGATGCTAGGCTGGACGCCATGCCATCATAAAAGTCTTTATTTCAGTGAATATGCAGACCAGAGGCAGGTACACTGAGTGGAGAATGAACGGCCATGACATAGAAGGGGAAACACAGGAATGCAACAAACAAACAAACAAAACAAAACAAAAAAGAATAAAAGGAGCAGCTGAGCAGAAAATTTATCAGGAGAAAATGAAATGAAGCAACACTTCTTGCTTCAACAGCCAAAATGTGGGGGAGTTTCAGGACGATGTTTATTTTTTTGATACCAGAAATCATAAAATTTGTTTGTCAAAAAGCCTGAAGAGAAAGTGTTCTTGTCCATAGGAGAAAGAGAGTGCAGTGGTACTGCTGTGTTGTGAAGTTCCTTCAGATGGCAGGTTACTGTTAAAAGTGACTGAGCGAGGTTGGAAACAGTGGTAAATAATAGATGGAATAAAACCCCTGATAGAGAATGAAACCCCATCCCAAACACATTGTGCCAGCTGCTGACAGCTACCTCAAGGGTCTGTTTGTTTTTCTCAGGCAGTGGCTAGCCAGCCTGCCATGCCAGTAACATATTATTGAATCAAATTGAATTTAATTTCACACACACGCATGCATAAAAACAAACATACATATTTACCAGACGTGCAGCTGTGCCTGATGTCTCCCCAGAAAACAAATGCCAGGATACATGCAGAATACCCCCAATGAAAAGTTATGCTGGAAATGATTTGATTTGATGGGAAATTACTGTGTCATTTCCTTTTAAAGACTGTAGCACTCAAAATGTGGTACTGTAATAGGCTGTCTGCAAGAACAGAGCAGGGATTGTCTACACGATCTTTTAACATCTTGTAGGTGCCCCATGCTTCTTTGCCCATTGTAGATGCAGGATTTTGAATTTATGGCTTCTCAAGAGGCAGAGAACTGGCCATATATGTGATTTGGGTAGCAGGTGTGATTCGTCAGGAACATAACAGCGTGTTTCTTAGGGCAGACAAGACTTAGTGTTGTGGATACAGTACGTATCCAGTCCACACAGCTGACTCCATCTGTTGGTGCAAGTGCTGCAAAGCCTTTTAAGATATTTGAAGTTAGCGATTACTATAAAGGGCAAGGAAATAAGTGGGTTCAATGTATGTACAAAGAGATAGATGTGATACAAAAATTCATACTACGTTGGCATCCTTGATTTTACTAAATGTTTCACGATACACAAAATCTCCTTCTGCAGTGTGTCTTGGGAAATGTAGTCCAGGAACAATCAAGCCTGATGGAAGGAGAAGATGAAGCTCTGAGGCAAGCATGTTGCCACTTCATGCAGGCATAGCAGTGTCTCAGAGGATGCAGTTTACAGTTGAACTGCTGCAGTAAGAAACAAAATGTTTCTCTTTCAAATTGCATTCTTGATGACATTTTGCTCTACAGATTAAAAAATGTTATCATTGATGCTGTCAGCAAGATGAAAATCTTGGCTCTCCTTGTAATGTTGATTTGAAGCCTTAAACCCTCAGCTGTCTCTAAGGTGGTTGTGAAACTGTGATCAGCTTTGTATCAGCTTTGTATTAATTTACTCAGAGGCTAAAACTGATGACAGTGTATCCCTGGTCTTTGCAGACAGAGCGAGATTGTAGAAAGAATAGAACAACTTGGGAGCTTGAGTTTTAGTTTGTTAAAATCAATGTGATTCTTCAATGGGATTCTGAATTATGTTGTTATTCCAGAAGGAAAAAAAAAATTCTGGACATCTAACAAGGGAAGCTATATTTTGGCAGCTGCAGGAGGAGAGCAGGGACTGGGAGCTGTAGCAGAGCCCTGCGGAGGGGATCACCTGTTTCTCACTGCCACAGAGATGCCCTTGCTGGCTCTTTTTATCTGCAGATGTGATCTCATGTGGCAGAGGGACTCTCCCTGAGGTGAGTCCTGGGGAGTGTTAGTGTAGTGCCTGACTTCAAGTGAGCATAACTAAGGCGCAGTGGCACAGCAGTCTGCAGACATTGTGTAGAGGGCTTTTCCCAGGGGCTCACCCATAGATTCTGTGCTTACCTCTGCTAGTCTGTGAAACAGTCTCTCAGAAAAGTCACTTAAAACTTGACTGCACAGCCTAGATCATGAACAATATAAAAAAAATCCTATACAATCAGGAGTAAGTGACCAGATGATTTTTCTTTCATCTGTAACATCCCTGATTTTATAGAGTACTACTCATCTCAAGAGATCCCATGGCACATTGCAAGCTAAGCCATGAGTTATGACTGGTTCTGGGGTGGATGACCATATCAATCAGTCAAGCTGTACACAGCATGTGTACATAACGAGAGGAAGAGAAACATTATTATCATTATTATTGTTGAACACATCCAAGCACTGTATCCCATTATCTTAATACACACACTATTCACAGAGGAGTGAGAAAATGGGCAGGTCACTTAATACCAATGAATTATGGTTTTGCTTCAGTTTGAACAGGCTAGTTTAAAGTAAAATTCAGACACAGAGCACCAAGTTCTCAATAACCTGATGAATAATGTAGCCATTATACTGTATTTAACACATAATTGAATTCTAACGCTGTGTTTCAACTTTTTCTTCCTGTTCTGGTAAACAGCTGAGAAATTTGAAACTTTAGCCTTTTTCTGTAAAGAAAGTGCAACCAAGGATACATTCTTAAAGAAAAAAAAATGTTAATATACTGCTGGGTTTGCGTTTTGTTTCACAAAGCAGTACTAATAATTGCGAAGATTCTTATAGTTTGCATATTAACTGCTGCAGATATGAAGGAATAATCTCAGAATTTAATTATACAGAGCAGACTATTTCATCTGCATCTTTTCTTTCATCAACTGTGCTTTACGTATCCTAACATCAGCATGCAGAGCACTACTGTATGGTAGTAAATTCATGGGCATGCAGAGATTAGGGCAGAGACTTGCGAACGTCTGATTAATAGGGAGTCCTTAACTTGCAAATAGTTTGATTTCCTATCTTCTGTCATGCACCACATGTTGAGTAAATCAGGTTACCTCCTTATTCAAAGCACCTATTTTTGAAGTGCTGTTGAGGAAGTAAAGTTTTCCTTCATTATTTGTATGTTTGTTTAATTCTGCTAAAAATAGAGAAGGGATGGCTCTCAGCATCATCAGTGATCAGCAATGGAGTGTACCCACTGTCTTCACTAAAAACTATGAGGAAAAACCCTACCCTTAACGCAGTAAAACGGCATTTACAAATTTGAGGTTTTATTTTGCTATTACTGTTGTTTTGGACAGCTTGCTGTTTAGGGCATGTTCCAGATCTGAGTAAAATTCAGGTAACTGAAGGTTGCCCCTTTCTACCATGAATCTGTAGTTCAGACGTCTATGTCATATTTGTATTCACATTCAAAGCAAGTAAATGAAATAATTTCAGCCAACTTTCCCGCTTTTACAGTCAATAATACAAGTGCATATTAGATAAGATATAACATTCATATAGAGGCATGTTGTTCAAGTGTAGGCTTTTGAAGAAGGGGACTGCTATGAAGTGAAGGCCTGAAGGAAGGGCACAGCAAGCACGAACCCACTGAATTTCATTGCCAGTGGCAGAACAGACACAGCTTTTATTCCCAGCTCTCCAATGAGTGGTGCCTGAGCATGCCTGAGAGAACATACACACAGTCTCTGTGGAAATTGCTAACCATAAATCTATTTAAGCTGAAAAAAATAAATAAATACATGTTTGGAGCCCACAAGGAGCTGCAGATAGACTGAGAGAACAGCAACAGTAGAGAGGAAAGGCAAAACAGTGGGAAAAAAGGTCTTTTATCTTACTGTTTCCATAGGAAGAACCGATATAGCTCCCACACACACACAGTATTCTCACTGTTTTTGGAAGTGCATTAAGTAAGGTGAGAAAAAATTATATTCTTATCCTAATTGAAAATGTGTTGATGAGACTTTATTTGGAGAAAGTCTCAGTCTACTGGGTCTTCAAATAAGATAAGGATACCCTTTAAGATTGCCGTATCCTCTTAGCGCATAATGCTATAGGCCAAAGAGAGTTTGGTGGGCTTTCATGGAGGTTCATCACTAGCAAGTGCTTTCTGTCACACAGTTTCAGTACATTACTTGATACAGAAGAATGTTCATTATAAAAAGGATTACCAAAAGGGTTTTTAAAGGCTCCCTTTTTCAGTCATCACCACCATTTTTTTTCCCCTTAGATTCTTTTTAGGTATCGGTGTAGCAGAAAATTAATTGGCAAGGTGAAATTGCAGGCCAGAGCTGAAAATTTATCCTAAGCAAAGCCTGGCTAATATCGACTTCAGCATGCAATAGCAGCATGTTTCTGCTGAATGGTGATATGAACTCTGCATCTGCAGATGTCAGCTTCCTAACGATCCTGCCGGTCAGGGCTGAACATATGGCTGAACAGTGTTTTTCAAAACTTGCTTCTGCTGGCAGGGATTGGCCTCTTCATGCTGTGGACTTTGTTTACAGTTCGGGAAGAGAGGAGGAAGAGGAGAAAAATTGGTGTAAATGATCTCACTGCAGTGGTGCTGCCTTACAGAAACATCAGGCTTTGCATCTGGTACCTGTTCTTGCCTTGGTTACCCAGGAGAGAAAAGTGCTGCTGTAGGAGTGAAAAAAATGAATAAATAGAATTAGGCAAATGTAATTTAATTAAAGATTAAGCCTACAAATGAGTTGTTAAAGAGCTCCATACAAGTGTGTTGAGGTCATTTCATTTTGTAAAATGTGATCTGCACACACATTAACAAATTATTATAGAAAAGGCAATATTCTTTATTTACCAACTAATTTAGTTGAATGTGCACTTTTGAACACACGAGCCCTAACTCAAGTCTGACATAAGAGCAAAGTTTTTTAATTGTATTTTTCAAGGGATGGCTTTTGCAATCATTTTAGTGAATATTCCTGAAGCTCTCTGTTGGGTATTTGGTTCATAACGTTTGCTGGCTACACTGAGAATTTACTGTCAGTATCTGACATGCCATTTTCTACTTCTGTTTCAGACCTGATGGAAACATTGTGTATCTGATGTTCTGCTAGAGTTTTCTAGATCCTGTGGCCCTTCATCTGGGAACAGTTCCTAGTTCTCTCTACTGTTTCTACTTCACTTATGGCCTTAGTTCATCAGGGTTGTGATGCGAGCACAGATCTTATGAGGAGTGGCTTAGGGAACTGAGATTGTTCAGTCTGGAGAAGAGGAGGCTCAGGGGAGACCTTATTGTTTTCTACAACTTCCTGAAAGGAGGTTGTGGCGAGGTGGGAGTTGGCCTCCCTGCCCACGTAACTAGCAATCGGACAAGAGGTAATGACCTCAAGTTGCTCCAGGGGAGATTTAGGTTAGATATCAGGAAAAATTTATTCTCTGAAACAGTGGTCAGGCACTGGAACAGGATGACTAGGGGAGTGGCTGAGTCAGTGCGAGTGTTCAAGAAACGTTTAGATGTTGTACAAAGGGTTTAGTGGGGAAACATAGGTGGTAGATAGACGGTTGGACTGGATGATCTTGGAGGTCTTTTTCAACCTTCACGATTCTCTGATTCTGATTCTATCACTGTGCAAACGGAAATTAGTGTGCCGTGCACACAAACCTGTGGGTGCAATTTTATGCTAATCTTACATATGAGTGACCAAAGGCCTGTAACCCTGATCAGGTAACATTGCTTGTGTAATTACAGCAAGCCCCTTCGTAATCCCTATTCACTATTGCTTGCAGAAATCTGCAGAGGGACTTCGATCAGAAACTATCAGTTTATCCTCCAGGAAATTCCCATCTCAGAGATATCACTTTGCTCCCCCTCAAGCAAGCAGCTTTCTCCCAGAGTAGGTAGTATACTGGCAACTAAAACAGAAAACCAGCCCCTTGTTAAAGCATGGTTTGTACTGGAAGCTGCTGTCCCTTTTGGCACTGGGACTGCGAACAGTTCTTTCTTCTGTGCCCATTGAACCAGTACCTGGGTTGTGTCAGAACCAAGGCTCCCTGTGGGTGATGTAAAGCCACTAATGATTTCTCATCCATCCCTACCATAAGCTGCCTGCACAGCACCAGTGCAGCTGAAAGGCTGATCCCTGGTGCCTTTACTGATGTTGCTAATGAGGTTACCAATTAATGGCACCTAATGGTCTGTTGTTGCAATGGTTTTGGTGATGGAGACAGCTGTCCTCCGGGAACTGTGCTGAGACCCTGAACTCACTTTGTGTAAGCAAGTGAACAGCTGTTGCAGAAACATAGATGGGAGAGATTAGGTCACACACTTCATCCCTGCCACCCCAGGGTTATTCCTTGCAGCACACAGCAGGTGGAAGCAACTTGAAGGGACAGAAGCCTTTGCTGGAGCTGAGCCCAGAGATCTAGACAGAGTAACACCATATCCTACTAACAGTCTTCTGATCCTACCCATTAACCTGACTTTTCGGAGTATTTTACAAATTATGCAGGCTTTGAAAGCAATTTATTATATATATGTTTTCAAGCATTATCACTAAGCACTGTTGATCTGTGGTGTGGTATCCTCCTGGAACCTGATTACAGTATGTAACTCTTGGCACATGCATAACAACATTATTTATTCAGAAAGCTCCCTCTGGGAACACCCTTGCATCAGACAGTCTAGAGTACATGGAAGGTAATTCAAAAATACACATTTAATTTCATGGGCAGCACTTCGGAGCAATGAGTTCTCACCATGTATACTTTAGGGTTAGGTTACTTTGGGCATAGAGTAGTTGCATTTCATCAGTCTGAAAAAAGGTGGCATTATAGATCTACATTGCATTCCCCTACTGCTTGAATACCTGTAAAGTATAGTGCACTTTAAAATATAATTGGGCAAGTTTTGAGACATTAAAGGAATGTTAAGAGTTAATATTTTTTGTAGATTTACCACTGCTGTTTCCTGAGCTGATGACAATACCAGAGACAATAATTTAAAAAAAAAAGAAAAAAAAAGAAAGCAACAGAACAATACACCAAAACATATCAAACAGGACCACTTTAGTATTCACACTGATATAATACCTTCTGCAGTCAAAAATGATTAGTTGTTTTATTCTGGTAACCTTGTTTGGGACATACAATTATTGTCGTTCTTACAAAAGACGTCGTTATTGCAATCCTAATACTTATCTTTACATTCAGTTTCATTTACAGTAAAAGGATAACATGTTATTTTAATGGGATGAATTTTCACACATTTTCATCATGTTTCATGGTACAACTAAAGTCTTGGCAGTTTTTTTAAGCTTAAAAAATAACATTTCTTAGAGTTCACACAATTATAGAAGATTTTGTTGGAAGTTCCTCATACTTAGATGAGTTCTTTAATGAGCCATCAGAAAGAAATAAGTGCATTAAAAGTTTGATAATGAATGTGAGATAGAGCAAAAACTTTAGATAAAAGTGGTCTGAGTTGCATTTCTCCTCTTTGGTTATCCTTAGTGTCCTAGCTAAGTGTCCTACATTGTAGCTTACAAAACAGTGGGTTTGAAGTGAGCAAGTGAAATGTAATGAATATTTCCAGAACCGTAGCAAGTATTAAAAAATAAACAAATACATTTCAAAGACAAAATTTAATTCTTTCTAATAGAAAACCACCCCACTAGAAAACAGACAACATCCTTCAGAGAACAGGAATTGAAATTCTGGTTAACATTTTCAAAGAAGGAAATAGCTATCACTTTTCCATATTAAATAATGACTTCTGGGCTTACTATTTGAAAATGGTCTAAGTTCTAGGTGCTTTTTTTTTTTTTTAATAAATTCCTTGCTAAATTATAGTCTTATTCACATTAATCACACAGAAATGCAAACTACAGTCTTCCTGGAGGTGCTATATAAGCGCTTCCTTTCTTTCCATCCAGTTGGAGCTCTGGATTGAACAGAATTTTCACATACTTTTTACTAAATATGATGCACTCAATGCCTGGGTTCATTGTTTCTGTATTAAATATATCAACTGCAGATAGTTTGGTGGGCAGAATAAAGCAATAATTTGCTTTTTCTGTGAAATAAAAACAAATGTGGAAACAAACAGACTTCACACACACACAAGAGCAAAAGAACACAGGCGCAGTGGGACTGTGCATCTAATGATGAAAGCATCACCTGCCATTTCAGCAGGCTAGGCAGGCAGGAAATTGCTGACGTAGGAGACACATAGAGGGAGTAATATGGCAGCATGGTTTCCATGTCAGAATATATGTTTGTTCAGCATCTTCCTAGTCACACCAGGTCAGCGTGTGTCCCTGAGCTAGATACGTAAGCATCTTCCTCAAAAATCTGGGTAGCATTCATCACAGTGTGCACGTGTGAAAAATGCAAGTTGTAATGAAGATGCTATGGCTGCATATGCACTGGTGTTTTGGTTTGGAAAATGAAAGTGTGCTTGAAACAAAGCGGTCTACATTCACTTAATTATGAAAACTGGCATTTATTGTGTGTGTGCACCTAGTGGGTTACAACCAGAAGCAGGTGTCCAGTGCCAGAGACCAGACTACAGCCAGCCTGAAATACGTGCATTGCGAAAGCAGCTCCTTGTTCTTGCTATGGACAGCTTAGCTCTGCAGCTCTGCTCTGCTTGTGCTGCTCTGCTTGCTCACCTACATATCACCCATGGCGTTTGATTAGACTGGATCAACAGACTTAACAAATAGTAAAATGTGGCCTGTTCTTGTGACCTATTTTTCAATTCAGAATGGTTAAGTGAATGTTTAAAAGTCTAAGAAGAAATAATTAAAAAAAAAAAAAGAAAAAAAAAATAAAAAAAAAAAAAAGTAAAAATAAATTAAAAAAAAAAACAAAATTTAACGTGCTGAGGAAGAACAGCATTTAGACCTTAGTTAGGAAGCAGCTCTTGATTAAGGAATGTAACCTGCAGCCTCTGTCTGCTTCTAATTCTCACTGGGATTTTGTCTGTCCTCCCTGCAGGTTCAGTATGGATTCTATTTTGAAAATGCTTTGTGCTTCTCATATTTGTACTTATTTTAATAGGAGATACAAGAGACAGTAGACAGGTCTCATGTTTGATTTCTAAGCTCTTCTCCTGCACTAGCTCTCATGATGGTAGGTTTGCCTAACCATCCACAACTATCCGAAGACAAATGAAAAAGCTTCTGCCCTTCTCCAATATGGAAAAAGCTTATAATATTTATCTTGGAGACACTGACCAGGTTATTATCCTCTTTGTGCCAGAAGATCAAACGGGCTTCTGAAGAGACCTCTGAAGGCATCTTATCTGTCTTGAAATCATTCCCAGGATCATGCTACTACATTTCATGGAAATGAAGGTGACAAACCTTCCTTTTGTAGCTTGGCAAGCTGGGTTTCACAATCAATTATCAGTAATTGCTAGAGCTTGATTTAATAGAGCTAGTGATTCACACCAAAGGATGACCTCACCTGAAATTGCTCAGTAAGACAGTCCTTTTAGGCGGGATCTTTTAGATTTATTTGGCACTCATCACTCATCAAACTGTTACAGTTTGTTGAAAGATTTTGCTTTGTTGCTTTCTCATCATCTGAACTGGTCGAATAGACAAAGTGAAAAGCAACTCAGTGTTGATTTGGTCTCTTCTACCGCTTATTGGCTCTCTGAAACTCTCCCATCAGGACAATCAGAGGACTTTTATTCCTACAGCTTTCATAAATCCTAAACTTTGTATCTGTTTTTCTAGTTTCTTATCTCAAATAGCATATTAATTTGCCATTTAACTTCAGTTAATTTTTTCTGTTTTCAAAGTTAATTCTTTCCATTTTCAAAATTTATCTCCACAGTTAACTTTGAGATATTAACATCACAGCCAAGCTTATTACTTTATTCATTGTAGGGTTTAGTGCTATAAAAGTTCCAGGGAGAGAACTTGTCCCGTGGAAATGGAGTATTCCTGCCTTTAATGAATCTTTGATTTTTCCTGTCTCCATCTGCTGGCAGAAGATGAGATTAGCTGTTCAGATGGATCATATAGTGACTAGCAGAAACAATAAATTTCAAAAAATAGATGTCCCTTTTACTCTTATAGGTAACTTCCATTAGGAACTAGATAGAAGTGATTTATTTATTTTTATGCCACTTAATAATTTCTGCCAAATACTGATAGTTTTGAACTGTTGTAGATTTCTGTGACTCTGACAGGACAGAGTAAGATATTCAAATGAATTTTATTAATAACCTGAGAGTTCAAATCAATGTGCTGATGAAAGTAGATTTGTTCATTTCTACAGTAGCAAGAGATATTCTTAAATGGTTATCAATCTTTTTACATTTTCATATTTTTACAGCTACTGAGCAAGCAGATAAAGGCAGTAAAAAATATTTATTTTAAATAATATTTTAGCAGGCAGGTATACGAGGATTATATTACACGTAAACTACGTGTTCATCCTAACACTTACAATACAAATGTTTCTAGTGTTTGGCCCAAAAAGAACGAAACACCAGCATACAATCATGTCAGGAGTTGCTTATGTATAAGCTATCAAGGTGGCTGGGTTACATGCAAAAATTTTTCTAAGGTCATACAGTGCATTCAGGGTACAGTGTTTCAGTCAGCAAAAGACTTTGCTTTCTGTCTGTTGAAAATGTGAAAGACAGCAAAACTGGATGCTAGTCAGCTGAGATTTGATGGCACGAATGTGCTTTATGTCCTCTGTAATCCAAACTGGTATATACCAGAAAAGTGTTACACAGATATTGTAGCATTCGAAGTGGTCTTGTATTTGCATGTGATTTATGTAATGTGACAAAATATTTAGGTTGATTGTTATTTCCATCTACCCCTAAAGTTTTGTAGATGCTTCCGGCTTTGATGTTTTTACAACAGAAGTTTTTACAGACCTGAGCATTTTTTATAGAACTACCAACCTTGCCTTTTCTTTTATTTGCTATTTCTTTCTATCGTGATTTTATAGGAATATTTTTCAAACATTGTAAACATGCTGATAGTTATATTCATTCACAAAGAAGATGTTTTATGAGTCCTATTTCCCCCTAGGAACTGCAACACAAGATATGGAAGGTATTCTCAAGCAAGAAACAGCAAGAACCTTTTTTGTTTAGCTTTAATTTTAAAGGCTCATGGTTTTTAATTTTTTTTTTTTAGTAGATCTTTTTGATCTCCTTGCTAGGAGTTTTATCTGTTTTCATCATTGGCAACTTTTTTTCTCATTACCCTTGCTAGCCCTGCAGGTTCTATCTCAATAAAGGAGACTGACTCGCTCCTCAAGTGTCACTGTTCAAAGGGATCCTCAGCAGTTTTTGAGAGGTGCATAACTGTCAGTAAAATCAGTACTGTCCAGAAGTGTATTAGTGTATTTTTTTTGCGTAGATACCTAAACAAAGTTGGACAACTTTAATCTCATAGTGCAAATATAATTTGTAGGGATAAAAATGAAAAGAGACATCTATTTATTTGTATCCTAAGCACATAGGAAGATCATAGGAATAAACATAAACAAGAGATCTGCAATGCAAAGAGTAAAATTAAGTAACTGTTCTGATTGAGACTGAAACTGTTCCACCTCCTGTAAGGATGGGTTGTGCTTTGTAGTGACTGTTATGCTGTTGACCAGAGAGGAATCTGAGGCAACTGATTTAGAGTAAGGAAATACTTCTATGGTAGGTGAAACAAATGGGATGACAATCAACCTAAATATTTAAGAGTCTAAGTCTGATTTTTGAAAAGAAGCATGGAGGGAAAGTTGTATCCCTAAGTCAACTTCGAGAGTTGGACTTGGGCTCTTGCCATGACAAAAATGATACCTAAAAATAACCCAGTGATTTATAAATATTTTTCCTGCTTTCCTAGAACTGTTAGTACCCACGTAACTTTGAAAATGATCTTTTTTGGCTCCTCAGTTATTGAGTTATCAAGAAGGGACTCAATTAATATCTGGTCTGTCCAAGAAAGGATTTACTCAAACTGTTCCTGACAGATGCTTTTCTAACCTGATCTCAAAATCCTCCTGTGACAGAGATCCCAAAACCTCCCCAGGCAAACTATTACTGCACTTGACTATCCACATCAATAGTGAGTTTTTCCTAATGTGTAATGTAAATCTCCCTTGCTGCGGTTTAAGCCTATTACTTGTCCTGTCCCTTGTGGACATTTCATAGCCTTTCAGACATCTGAATAGCATTATCATGTACTCCCTCATTCGTCTCTTTTTAGACTTAGTTGAGGCTAAAAAATTTCCCCTTAGGCACTGTGAAAATTTTACCCAAAGCCAGCTTATAAAGAAGACCTGCTTTGCTAATGCCTTTATCAAATAGCAATTTCAGGATAAAAGTGTAATGTAATGGCATGTGATAGGAAAGTCTGATACAACTGCGTCCACTTTAGAGACATTATGATTTAAATGGAGATCTGGGGTTGTATCATTTGCCCAGCTTTTTGCTTGCTGAAATGTCAGTGCTGGGATACCTAAAGTCTTAGTAAATAGCTATCTCATTCTCATTCAGGTTACTCATCTGGTATATTGCAGTTAGAGCTTACATCTCTGCAGAGCACTGCCAGATGTACTTAACAGCCTACTCACGGCAATTCAGCACCTTTTCAACATTGCAGGCTTTCTGAAACAAGGTCTGCCTTATCACCTTATGCAGCACTATGCAGAATGAATCCTGACCGATTCATTGCCCAGGTCCAACATGATTCATTTCCAATGAAACTACAAGTATAATTTTTAAATGATACTGTTGTCTCTCCTGAAGAAGTTTCCACTCAGTGTACACCATTTTTTCCTATCATTTCGGACTAAGGAGACTTTGAAAGTTTGTGTTCATTTTCTGGCATTTCAATTAAAGGGCATGACAAAGAGTTTGTGCAGATTTTACTTCCTTGTATTTTTAAAAGTAGTAGTGATGCTTACTGCTATAGTCAGCTGAGTGAAACACAACCTGAAGAACACAGTCATATCATGCCTACTTCCCTTTGGGTCTCAAAGACCAGTGAGGGTGGAGGGGGACTACCAAAGAAGAACACTGCACACTTATGGCCACCAACAACAGCAAAAAGAATTTCACAGAATCACAGAATTGTAGGGGTTGGAAGGAATCTCCAGGGATCATCGAGTCCAATCCCCTGCAAAACAGGCTCCCTACATCAGGTTGCACAGGTAGGTGTCCAGACAGGTCTTGAACTCTCCAGAGGAGGAGACTCCACAGCCTCTCTGGGCTGCCTGTGCCAGTGCTTTGTCACCCTCACTGTGAAGTTCCTTTGCATATTAATGCAGAACTTCCTATGCTCAAGTTTATGGCCGTTTCCCCTTGTCCTGTCCCCCCAGACTGCTGAAAAGAGATTGGTCATATCTCTTTGACTCCCACACTTAAGATATTTATAAACATTAATAAGATCCCCTCTGAGTCTTCTTTTCTCAAGGCTGAATAGACCCAGGTCACACAGCCTTTACTTGAAGGTGAGATGCTCCAGGCCCTTTATCATCTTTGTGGCCCTCTGCTGGACTGTTTACAGAGATCACTTTCTTTTTCGTACTGGGAAGCCCAGAACTGGACACAGTGCTCCAGATGAGGCCTCACCAGGGCAGAGTAGAGGGGAAGGATCACCTCCCTCAACCTGCTGATCATGCTTCTTTTAATGCACCCCAGAATACCATTGGCCTTCTTGGCCACCAGGGCACACTGCTGGCTCATGGTCAGCCTGTCATCCACCAGGACACCCAGGTCCTTTCCTGCAGAGCTTCTCTCCAGCCGCTCATCCACTAACGTGTACTGATACTTGCAGTTACTCCTTCCCAGGTGCAAGACTCTACACTTTCTCTTGTTAAATGTCATCTGGTTTATTGCTGCCCAGCTCTCCAGTCTGTTCAGGTTTTGCTGAACAGCAGCACAGCTTTGTATTGTTGGTGTACTTACTGAGAGTGGACACTATACCCTCATCAGGGTCACTGATGAAGATTTGAACAAGACCAAATCCAGCACCAACCCCTGGGGAACACCACTAGTTACAGGTCTCCGACCAGACTGTGCACCTCCAGTCACCACCTTCTGAGCTCAGTCAGTCAGCCAGTTCTCAACCCATCTCACCATCCACTTGCCTATACCACACACTTTCTCAGCTTCATTATCAGTATGTCATGGGAGATAGTACCAAAAGCCTTGCTGAAATCAAGGTAGATGACTTCTACTACTTTCCCCCATCTACCCAGCTGGCGATGCCATCATAGAAAGCTACCACGTTGGTCAAGCACAGTTTTCCCTTGGTGAATCCGTGCTGACTATTCCTGATGACTTTCTTTTCTTCCAATTGCTTGGAGATGGAATCTAGAACAAGCTGTTCCATCACCTTTCCGGAGACAGAGGTGAGGCCAACTGGCTTGTAGTTTCCCAGAAACTTCCCTTTGATTTTATCCATGAGCTCTTTGCTCATCCATGCAGGTCTCCTGCCTCCCTTCCCTGATTTCCTACTCTTAGGGATGCATCCATCTTGAGCCTGTACTGCCTCCCTTCCCTTGTTGCTCTGCTCTCATGGGGTAACGTTACCTTCAAGCACTCTAACCCAAGTAGATCCTGGAAAAAGAATGAATTTGGCTCTCTGAAAGTCCAGGGTAGCAATCCAACTTTTTGCTTTACTTGTTCCACTTGAGATCTTAAACTCCACCATCTCTTTATTGCTTCATCCCAAGCTGTCCCCAACCTTCACATCCCTAACTAGCCCATCCCTGTTGGAAAGAACAAGGTCCAGAAAGCACCTCCCGCCTTGCTGGCTCCTCCACCACCTGTGTAAGAAAATTATTTTCAATGCATTGCAGAAACCATCTTGAATGCATGTGCCTGGCTGTGTTGTTTACCCAACAGATATCTGAATGAATGAAATCCCCCATGGGAACCAGTGCACAGTATTGCGAGGCTCCTTCCAGCTGCTTGTAGAAGGCCTCATTGACTTTATCCTCCTGATCTGGTGACCTGTAGTACACCCTCACAATGATGTCAGCCATATCTGAATTAAGAAGCAGCCCTTAATTCTCACCCACAAGCTCTCCACACATTCTTCACTCTCTCCCAGGTGAAGCTCATTACATTCTAGTTGTTGGTCTCTCACATAAAGGACAACTCCTCCACCTCGCTACCCCAGCCTTTCTTTCCAAACAAAGGACATATCCTTCAATGACAGCATTCCAGTCATACGAGCTGTCCCACCACATCTCTGTGTCTGCAGTGAGATCATGGTCCTGCAACAGTACATACATCACCATCTCATCCTGTTTATTTCCCATGCTACATGCATTGGTATACAGGCACTTTAGGGAAGCAGCAGGTGCATTTACCCCTAGAGGAACACAAGAAGATTTTGGATGGGGTAATCACAGAATTGTAGGGGTTGGAAGGGACCTCTAGAGATTGTGTCCAACCCCCCTGGCAGCATGACCTTCTCTGGGGAGTCCTCTCTTGATTCTATGGATTTCCATTTTGAAGTACTTTTTTGAATACATTCCTAATGTTTGTATGTGTCAGCTTTGCTGATGTAGCTTCTCAGGTTTAAAATTAATATTGTTGTAATGCATTTTTCTTTAATTAAAAAAGAGAGCTCCCCCGCAGGAAATTTCCTAAAACAAAACTCATTAGTAATAAGCAGATAAAATCTTTATCAGTTAATCAACACTATAAACTTCTGACAGTTCTGAGAGCGGCATGAGATAACACTGTCGTCATAGTAAGAGCATTTGAAATCATTAGGGATCCCACTGAGCCGTTTGGGTGGTGTGAAAGTAATGATTGAGGATGGCCCCCCCGCAGAACTCTCATGTGAATTCCCCTAAAGATTAAAGCAGCGAAAGTCTTGATTTTCTGATGGCCCCAACTCTAAAGCGTTTTTTTTTTTTTTTTTAAATAATGCACAGCAATGAAGAACAATACAAAGAAAACTCTTAATGTTGCTGACACTAGAACCTGGCATGATGCCACAAAATTTTTGAGCAGGTGGTTAGTGAAATTCTAGGGACTTCTCAGGGGATGGGAGCATCTCTATTGTCTCTGAATGCTTCTTCCCAGATGATCTCTCTGAGGATTTAACCTTTGGAGGAGACTATGAACTCCTCATATTTCCTCCACTCTAAACACAGTCACAACTGCCACTCTTCTTCCTTGCTGAACTATGGCAATCCTCTTATCGTGTATGTGAGGGAGTTCTGCTCCATCCCAGCTTTCCTGAGACAGGGAGCACAGACTGCTGAATGGATGGTAGCAAGTATCTAGCTTTGGGTAGGGGACTTCTTTGAAGAAGGCTGGGAAGTGGTAGGGGCATAATGGAGCAGAACAGCACAAGCTTGTATGACCAGTAGAATATTACCACCACCTAATCTGAGACTATCTTGCACTTTTAGAAAGCTATGCTGTAGATATATTGTCATTTTCTCTATCACTGCAAGTGATGTGTAAGTGCCCCTTTGTCATTCTGGGGACCCTTTGGAGCCATTGGGATTATTTGGGTTCATTCTATGAACTTTGTGAAAAATAAAAGTATGTGGGCTGGGATACAATGGTGAGAAAAAAAAAATCGTATTTGTCCACATCCAGCAAACTTACTGGGATGGATTACCACGAAGTTATTAGAGTTTGGGGCAGCAACTTGAAATTGTATGTAATTGTATTTTCATTTCTCATCTTGCATCTTTATTTGGTCACAACAGCAACAATTGCATTTGCTTTGTTACAAAAGGGTAAATGTAAATCAGTTTTTTTTTTTTTTTTTGTTTTTGTGGCATGACTTACAGCAGCAGTAATGACATTATCAAATGTGTTAAGTTTTGAGAGCATTTATTGTTTAAAATGCACTTCGAAGGTTGAGTGACATTGTTGCCTTCTGAGATCTATATTTAAAGAATGTGACGGATTGCAAGTGAAGGGGTCATTCTCATTTTACTCCTCACATACTTACCTTGTATTACAAAACATATCCTGCTTGATAGCTGCCTGCCATGGAAAAACAAGAGTCCCAGTTCCTGGCTCTGCATTAGAGCTGAATCCACAGACAGCTGTGAAAAAAAAGACAACCTCTTATGGACAGTCCTATTTAAAAGGCATGAATTGAACGGCAGTGATTAATTTCAGAGCCACTGGAGCTTCTCTCTGTTTAGAAGTCTTCAGCTTAGGAATCATATGATAGTGTCCTCACTTTTCTGTCCCTCATTCCAATCTGACCTCTGAGTAAAAAACAAAAAACCTAAACAAAAATATCCCTTTCTTTTCCTCATAGTGTGGTGCATCTTCCTGTAGTATATTTTCAAGCAGATTTTCTGGCAGTAAATTGTTTGTAACAACTTTCTTTGTATTCATAATTACAGTCAGCTCTGTCACCTGCAAATTATAACCTTTATTAAATACCTTTATGAGATGCTTGGTTCAGATTTACTGGGAGGGGAATGAGAGGATAAAAGCTCTTGGATTCTTATTAACAACCACATAATGTGTTTCTGTGCCACGTGATGGGAATCGCTTCTGCCTTTGAATGTTGTTTGTGGGTTTGGATAAACAAGCATGGGTACTTTTTGTTTCATTTTTAAAATACTGCAGTGAAAGGCCACTTTCTGTCAAGAGACCAAACGTCCTATACTGGCAAAATGAGCTGATTGCAAGGAATGGTATCATATGATCTGATCCTTCTGATCATACAGATTTTTTACATTACTCTTTCTGTCATGCACGGGGTGGGTGACCTTCAGTTCCCAATGGTAGGGTCTTTAACTCGCTGTTGTAAGACGAGAATGTGTCCCATGATGATCATTTACCTATTTATCCTCTCCTCCTTATTTTTTTCTTTCTCTATTTTTTCTTCTCAGGATGGAGTAGGTGTAGATGAGAAGCTGTCTTTGCGGCGGGTAGCCGTGGTAGAAGATTTCTTTGACATTATCTATTCCATGCATGTTGAAACTGGGCCTAATGGAGAACAAATCAGAAAACATGCTGGTCAGAAGAGAACGTATAAAGCAGTAAGTACAAAAAAAGACAACAACCAAACATCTAAAAGTGAACATCAGTCTGTAAACGCATGATTATTTGGATTTAGTCACATAGTATGCAATTTGTGTTTTGTTTTGTTTTTCCCAGCTAGATTAATACTGCAAACTTCACGTTCAAATTTATTTCAGAGGCACTTTCAGTAATGCATGCTAAAATACAGCTTGGTAATCAGGAAGGCCACACTTCCTATGCATTTGATCCTTGGCCAGATCCATTGACTTCAGTAGTGATGTTCATACTGATACAAGAATAGAATTTATTATTTCTGTAATGGTTTGACAGTTTCTCTAATAACTGTATTAACAAGTTGCTATTAAATGGATGAAATCTAAAAGATTTAAAAGGTATTGACACAAGTTTGCTAAATGAGGTGTTGTGTTTCCACATACGAAATTTCCTTATAGTTTATTGCTGGTGACTAACTATTCTTAATGGTTTAATGTTTTCAAATCTTGCACATTTCTGGAAGTCTCCAAGCCACAGCTGCTTCCACCCTGGCTGGTACGCAGGGCACCCATGTGAATTTCAACAATGGCTCCAGTGAGATTGGGGGTGTCAGGGTTTTGGTTGGGGGTACTGAGGTGATATGTTGCTCTGAATACCGTGCTTTTAACCTTAAAAGTGATCTGCAGTCATGCTAGCCATTTTTAGTGTAAGGCCAGCAAAATGTGTGGGCAGTCTATGTTTCTAACATCTCAAACTTTAGTTCTAAGAAATAGCTGTTTTTCCATTACTATTTTTTCAGGTATATAACAATCTTTACTATGTCTCTCTGAATCCCTTAAGGTATATTTTATTTATTGTCTATTTCAGACAATTTGTTGTGGGATAAGCTCTTGGCAAGGTTTCTTATAATTTGTTCCCAGCTGTATTGACCTCAAAGTAGATATATCAAGGAAGACACCAGTCATCTGGGTGTTCTTTGTATGGCTTGGAGTGATATTTCAGGATGAACAAACACAAACTGTCTAAATTAATTTTCATCTGTCACCTCAGCCATTTTGATACTTGGTCTTATGTTTTAGAAAGCATTAGAATAGTAATGTTTTCACTGACCTTTATCTTTCTGTTTTATTTTACTTTGGTAAGCTGTTCAAAGGTATAGGTCACAAACTTAGCAGAATAAGATAGAGGTATAAGGACTGTTGTCAGCTGTAAGTAGAAGTCATAATCCTGCAAATGCATATATTTGGTATAATATTTAGTACTGTAAATATTTATAAGTATTTACTACTGTACAATATTTACAAAGCATAATATTTACTACAGTAAGAATCCCGTGATTCAGGTAAGAATTCATTGTAAACAGCAGGAAAGACAAGCAGTATAATTTCTGAGCAATTTCTGCAGGCTCAGTAACCTCCACAGTACTTTCATTTGGTAGTAACTTTTATTCTGATTGAGACCTGAGTTTATTACATTGCTATGAGATGATAATCAATGTGTGCAAATGTAAGTTTTTGTATCATTACCAAAGTCAATGATATTTTTCTATTCATTTTATTGCTTATTAGTTAAGGCACTGAATCGTATTTCTCAAGGACAGGATTCACACATATAATTTTTAAATATTTCCATAGATTAAAAAAAAAAAGAAAGAAAAAAAAAAAGACTCCAGAACGAACTAATATCAATTCTTGCTGTCTGTCCCAAGATAAGAATTAGGCTAGATAAATGGGCCTCAAATTCTGCCAGACTACCATAGGAAACACATGCTGCTTTACTGGTCCTGTCAATGAAAATACTCACACTAAAAATGGTAAGCAGTAGTGTCAGTCTGTTCCAGAAAGCCACACAATATCTCCTTCTGTGATGCAGCAGAAGGAAAGAGGTAGTGTCTTGGGCAATAACCTTACAAAAACAATACCCTAAGAGCTTTATAAATCAAACAGAAGTACTTTGGCAGATCTTAATTTTATTAAGTGAATTAGAAACATGATTAATTTAGTCTTGCTTCTTTATTCACAAGTCAAAAGTGAATCATGGTTGACTTCTGTGAATGTATACATTATACATTAGCACTGACCAAATAGTTTGAGTGAACAATTTTTACAGGGATGGTGTTTCACCAACTATACACTACAATTGCAATTGATAAGCAAAAGGAAGAGATACCATCCAGGAAGACCTTGAAAAACTTGAAAGATGGGCCCTTGCAAACCTAATGAGGTTCAACAAAGCAAAATAAAAGGTTTTGCTCTTGGGTCAAGGTAGTCCCAGATATGTATACAAACTGAGAAAATAAATTCTTGAGAGTCACCTGAGAAGGACTTAGGGGTCCTGGTTCACGAAAAACTTAACATGAGCCAGGAATGTGCACTTGTACCTGGAAAGGTCAATGGTATCTGGAATTTCATCAAAAGAGTGGTGGCCAGCTAGGTGAGGGAGGCGATTGTTACCCTCTATTCTTCTTTTGTGAGGCCCCATTTGTGTCCAGGTGTGGGACCAATACAGGAAAGATGTAAAGCTGTTGGAGAGGGTCCAGAGGGGGGTCACAGAGATGATCAGAGGCTGGAACACCTCTCTTATGAAGATTGGCTGAGAGAGCTGGGCTTGTTCAGCCTGGAGAAGAGAAGGCTGTTAGGACACCTCATTGCAGCCTTCCAATATCTAAAGGGGGTTTATAAACATGAGGGAAATCAAACTTTTTACATGAGTAAGTAGTGATAGGACAAGGGGGAATGGATTTAAACTAAAGGACTGGAGATTTAGATTAGACATGAGGGGGGAGTTTTTTACTGAGAGAGTGGTGAGGTGCTGGAACATGTTGCCCAGAGAGGCTGTGGATGCCTTGAATATAGAGGTGTTTAAGGCCAAGTTGGATGGGGCTTTGGGCAATCTGATCTAATACTTGATTTAGCAGCTGGCAACCCTGCCTGTTGCTGGGCGGTTGGAACTTATGATCCTTGGGGTCCCTACCAACCCAATCCATTCTATGATTCTATGATTCTGTGGTTCTATGAATTTGTTATTCAGAATTGCTGACATGTGATGATCACATTGCTTCTGCTCTCTGGACAGCTAGAATGTCTCAAAAGAAAAAAATGATGGGAAGAAAGCCACCACGTTTTTGGTAAAAATTGTGAAACTTCTGTAATGCATAGATCTTTCATACCCAAGTATTTCTAAAAAAATACATGGCACAGTTCTAAGGACTGCAATATAGTAATTTTGAGTAATTAATTTTCTTATATATGCATGAGTTTCTATTGCAATTGAGAAACTGCTTTATTCAGAACTTTGAATATTATTCAAGCATGGTTAGAAAGGTAATGAAATTGTCAGAAGTAATTTAATTAACCACTGTTTGCGTTTATATGGAGTAACAAATTTGGAATTGGTAGGGCCTGTTTTGTTTTTGATAGTGTCTCCCCAGATGCTGGAGTGCTCAAAGATATCAGTATTCCTCTCAAAAAATATGTTCAGAACAGCTTACAGACTCAATTACCAATTCTGTAATCTTAAGTGAGTTGTTTATGTAAACTGTGTGAAAATGAATGGTGTTTGTGCGACTGGTTTCTGGGGGACTTTCTGGGGAGGTGCTGCACAGAAAGGTACGTAGGATATGGTAATTTCAAAAGATCAGCATATTGGAAGGGAACTTATACATTTTCATGGTGTAGCAATGTAGCAAACTTAAACTTTAAGTTTTCTTGGCACAATTGCTACAGATTAGTTAAGAAAGCATCTGTGCTTCAGTATTCAAGATTAGAAGTTCCCAGTTCATTCTCCTCTGTGCACTAACACGTGAGAAGGGAACTGTACAAATTCTGTGTGGTTTATGTGGTAGAGTAACCTTGAAAATACATAAAAAAAGAGTGAGCTTTCAATTTAACTAGCAGGTTTCATGCTCATTTCAAGTACTTGACTTGTATACAATATAGGATTGATAGACTTGTGTTCCTTGCCAGAATAGCTGTACCTGTAGGTAGACTCACACTAGTAAAAAAAAAATGCTTGACTTAGATACATGAAATGAAACCAAGAGTTTTCACGCCTTTAAATTATATCCAGAGCATTGCACTATTGAAATACATCACAGTGAAGGGACTAGTTAATACAACATTTATAATTCTGATTAGTTCCACAGTTCCCAGGGAAGTTTACAAACAGGAGGGCCTTGGTTTGGGAGATAATTCCCTCACAAGGCAGGATGTGGGACACAAGGCCGATTCATTGGCTCAGCAGGAGGACAGTTGGCTGGGAATAAGAAAGCAATGTGTTCCTTGGTGCCAAGGACAGCAGTTGTGCCCAAACAGATGCCTGCCCTTCCTTTTTTTTCCCAGATTATCTAGGAAGCCAGGTATTTTCAGATGGAGGAGTGACGTGTGTGGCCTAGAGGAGTTATCTGAGCAGTCAGGAGGAAGTACAGAGGATCCTCAGAGGGGTGGCTCTGCTTGCACTTTTGTACAGCTTGGCACCCTAGAGGAACTGCTTTGCTTTGAGATAGTACATTTTTCTCTGTGTCCTAAAGGTCTGTTTGGGTGTATGTAGACATTAGGCCCTGAGGCATGAGTTGCTGTACCGAAGTGGGGACAGGGACACACAGAACAGAAATGTTCACGAGAATTTGTACAGCTTAATAAGGCAACAAGTGCATGGCTAGCTTCTCTGTGCCTTTGTTGAGATACACATCTTGATTTTAACCACTCAGATCTATATGAGATTTAAATTCAAGTGTTGAGTGGAATATAGAAGGTGGGAGCAAATGGAACAGGTTATCATTTCAGGAACAATGCATTGCAGAAATCACAAAATACTGTGATTTGGTTCAAACTGGGAGAAAAAGAAGGAACCTTCTTAAATTTTTCAAGAAATCGAAATGGCTCTGGTGAGCCTGAGGAAGAAAAACACCTCTGCCTCCGAACCGTAATCCTCCTCCCACGTCCAGCTCATAGTACAATTAGTCTAATTTAGTGGTCAAGTCCTGATTTTAAGAATAGATTTTACTTTCCTTTATTATTCTTAACAAAAGATATAGATATAGATATAGATACAGATACAGATACAGATAAATGACATTTAAACAATAAACGGTGAAGTGTCTCACCTTTGTGTATTACATCTGGAGAGAGTTTACTATAACTAAGTGAACTGTCTACTCAAGAACAGATTATGTAAGTCTTGCAGCCACCTTACACTCTTGAAATTCCTTGCACTTGAATATTTTTACATGTGAATGATGATCTGATGCCCGCCTGTTGAGCCTACACTGCCTCAGTGCAAAGTCTTGAAACACTGTAGCAGTGAACCAGAGTTGTGAGCAAAGGTTTCAGGAGAAATGGGTTGGTTAATAAAATTCCCAGCCCATGAATGAAGAAAGAGCAGCAGAATGATGAGCTGGAAGAGAAGTAGGCTTGTAAAACTTGTACATATTGATGTGTCAAGGGAAAGTAGCTAGAGGCAAGACTCACCAGAAACATAGTACATAAACATATAACATCTGAGGAAAAACAGGAGTCTATTAGGTCTGGGGAATATCTGGAGTCCTGTTCTTCATCCAGTTCTTGCATTAATACATGTTGTTCTGTCAAACTAAGAAAAATATTCTTCAAATTGTGAAACACAATGTGACATTTTCCACTCTCAAAGCAAGAATGTGTTTACAAGTCCCCTTTAAGCATCACACTGAACATGTTTTCCCTGGGAAGAATTTTTTGACAGGTAGCATTATGAAATAACATCATTTCCATCCAGTACAACTTCCTCAATCAAGTACAATTAAGAAGGTTTGTGACCTAGCTGGTCTCCGTCCAGGGCAAATACTGTGCTTGAGGAAGCAGATGAATATCAGGTATGCACAGGATCTAAACACATATACTTGTATCAGCACGGGTCCTTTGTGCAAGGTGAAGCATCCATGCCCTGTGCACTTTTATCCTTCTGTCTTGTTTCTGCATTTTTTTTAAATTATTATTATTATTATTATTTTTCTTTTTTTTTTGCAAAGGGCAAGCTTTGAGTGCCCTGGCAGCAAACCAGCTAACAGATGCTCCACATTCTCTCCCTCTCAGAAAGACAGTCCTGTTATGTGGGGAGGAAGCAGAGTTGTGAAGGTTAAGTTGGGTATGAGAGAGAACATTTTCCTCAATATAGTAAGGTAGTGAGCTCTTGATAAAACTCTTGGCAATAATATGTATGCTTTCCTACATCAGCCTTTTATACTGACCTCTTGCTGAAGTGAGGAGAGGACTTTCCTTGTCTGGCTTGCACTCCTGTCATCAAGAAACCAATTTCTGCCTCCTGGTTTGATGGCTGTTGGCCCAGGACAGATTGTCATTTTCTTCTCCCTACATGTCTCTCTCTTTCAGTTTTTCTTTGGATCATCTCCCTCTCCTCATCATCCTTAATTAAAAAAATATACATGCACAACAAAAATTCTCTCGTTTCTGACACATCATGTCTTCCAGACTACACATACATTCCCTGTGTTAATGCTTTAGGGGTTAATAGGTTCACTTGCAATATTTCACTCTCTCTCCTCACACTTGTCTTTCCTACTCTGCCATATGTGTCCTAAAATCTGCCTTCAATTTAGTGCTTGTTAATTTTCCAAATAAAAATGGAGCTCTGAAAGCTATATCATCACAACATCCTGCACTTAAATCGTCTGAACACTGGGGAACATGAAGTTCGCTTTGCCCATTTTCTCTGCCTGCCGTGGTGCATTGGGAAGGAAGTGTAGTTCTCATGGATACTTAGGGCATACTTCACTTAGCTCCAATATGAATCCGATTACATGCTCAGATACTTGATTAATTCCCTCTCGTAGTTGTGTACTACATGGGATCCAATAGATAGCATGCAGACCAGTTCCAGATTTAGAAGGCTTTTGTTACTGGATGATATTTTGAAAGGGTTGATATCTATGTTCTCTGGGGGATCCTGTGACCCCCTCCCCCCCCACACCTGTAGCTAGGTTGGAGTTGGCCTGCTTTCCCAGGTAACTAACAATAGGACAAGAAGCCTTAAATTGTGCTGAGGAGGTTTAGATTAGGGAAAAAAATATTCCCTGAAAGAGAGGTGAGGTATTAGAACAGGCTGCCCAGGGAGTGGTGGAGTCATCATCCCTGGAGGTGTTCAAGAAAAATGTAGATGCTGCCCTGAAGGATGTGGTTCATGGACATAGTGGGGGTGGGTTGATGGTTGGACTGGATGATCTTAGTGGTGTTCCCAACCGTAATGATTCTATGATTCTTTGTCAAAATCTACTGTACTGTAAACATTTTATGTACTGTATATTAAAATTATAAAAATTTTGACTCTTAAGCCACTGATACCAACTCTGCTTTTATTTCCATCTGTGTTCAGAGTTACGACAAAAATATATGTAGATTTTCATGGACTGTAACTTCTGGGGGTAAACTGAACACAATATTACAGCACTCCTAGCTTAATGTTTAGTTTCTTTGTGTATTTTTCCCTTTACAATATAAAAAGCATTCAACTGTAGTAGCTATATCTGGCACACAACACCTAAACACTGACCTGCTAGAATGTGCTTATTTTCTGGTTTGTCCATGACATGGAATGCATCCAGGTACAAAATAAAGTGTTTCTACAGAAGGACAGAAGATAAAATAAAAGCAGCTGTAAGAATAAGGAATCACCCTACTTTAAAACATCTCATTTGGAAAAATCAATCAATCAATCTATCAATCAATTGTTTTTAATGAAATCCGAGTCACATTTACATCCTTGGATGAATTCTGGAATATTTTATCAGTATGGCCAATCAGATGAATTCTGGGATATTTTACCGGTATGATGTATAAACAATATTTGTTCTCTGATTGATAGAGGCATATACATGACCAGTTTGCTGTAAATCATAACCAAAAGTATGTGTCATAAGTGTGTGAGTGCAAATCATGTAATATGTCCCAATTCAATTCTGACTTCTTTTCCTACATTTTTTTTTAAATGGAATTGCAATATAATACTGTTCTTTTATTGCAGGCCATCACTAAATGAGATAGTCTTGCTACAGTTTTTGTTAGCTAATGGCCTTGAGAAGAACATTGCCACTGATGGCAGTGAGGACTGAGTCATTATTGCTTTCTTTCAGATAGAATAGAGGATAGAAAAACATTTTTTCCTGATGAAGTCGGACCACTAAGGTATTTCTATATAGTTAGTTATGAAGTGTCATTGGTCTCTGAAATATATGCAAGCCAGCAACACAGCCTACATAAGTACAAACTTGAGCACTGGCGTTAAGATTAACTGAGGGGTAAAATACAGAATTTTGTGTTCAACTTTGTTCTAGAGAGCTTTTAGGACATTGGTGATGCTAAGCCAGCTGGTTTAGAGCATGGCCAGAGCTAGCAAGCCACTATCTTCATCTCATGAAGTAGAGATGCTTTTCTTCAATAAGAAAAGTAAAAGGGAATCTGCATAGCTGAGATGTGAGAGTTGTTTTTTTTTTAAATCTTTCTGGCACTGAAAAGAGATCTTTGTATATATTCAAGTGGCAAGAATAAGAAAAGTTGTGAGTCTGCTGTGTTATGCCAATTTAAACAACCTGAAATCTTGGCCTGTGAGTGATTAATTCAAATTACAAAGTAAACAGGGAGGAAGTTGGTGAAAACTGGTGTTATTTACGGAAGGGCATCCTTAAAACTGTGTTGCAGTGGGAAGTTGGAGACACAAGCATCTGCCATCTGGATAAATTTAGTTATAAAACCTGGTTCCATTATAGTCAGTGGAGCATACCTATTGAAGCTGGGACTTAACTCACTTGCTTTCCATGGAGAATTTTTGTCTTGTTTGAGCAGAACTGGAATTTTGACAGAGATGTTTGATTGGAATAAATGGAGCATTCCTATCAAATGCAGGTAACTAGTGAATCCATGGGTAAGCTCCATTAATTTCAATACAGTGCTAAATGTGTTAAATGTTATGAGAGAGGTTGCTACATACGTGCACTTACTTACCAGTTTTCTTAATGATAATTTCTAGCTGATTTTAAGTAATTTCCCTGTTCCACAGGGACTGCAAATGAGCAGTATTTCTGAAACTAGAAGGGTAACTGAACATTTGCTTAGCAGTATAAAGAAATAAAAGTTATCTGAAATAACTTTTTGGTAGGATCTCCCTTTAAAAAGATTTTCAGTCAAGTGCTTTCATTTTCAGATAAATTGTTTCAGGCCCAGAGAAAATCTGTAGCAATTCTCAACACAGAACAAATTTGCTTGTACAATAAGCCCCATTCACTCCACTCCTCAGTAAGATTTATGTTATATAAAAAACCCAGCATCAATAAACAGCTCAAACAACAATAGTATGAATGGCATGGTATAATTCACATTCTTATTTTGCAATACATAATTTCCCATATTTTTATAAACAAAGCTGATACCATGTGAAGAAGCACTAATATAAAATTCCCTTATTTACTGAATTCATCAGTGATATTGTCTTTTGGTCCATGGAGTTTTAGGGAACATTACTTTCAACATAGACAAGGAACCAAGAAGGAATGCCTATGAGATAAAACAGGCCATTCACTTTCATCTAAGCGTCCTCGTGAGAAACTTGAACGACTTGCACAATATTTAATCCCATTTACATACAGTTAAATAAAGTATTTTGTGCTTTGTGTATGCATACTTTCATATATCCCATCTACATCTTTCTGAACTTCTTATGTAGACTTGGATCAACTTTATAGGAAATTGAATCCTGCTGCCAGTTTTACAGTAACGGTATATAAGTGGAAATCAGGTGTCTTTTCTTGAGGTGTCTTTTCTTGACCTGCCACTGAGCCTTCTCAGATGCCTTCCTGAGCTGTGGAGGGGCAAACCAGGCACAATGTTCCCGCTGCTACCTTACTATCACTGAGTAGAGAGGTATATTAACTTTTCTTGATCTGTTGGCCATATGTTTAATATAGTTAGTTTTATTTTATCTGTGATCAGAATATGCTATTGGCTCATTTTCAACTTGGCACCATCACCTCCAAGTTCTTTTCAGCAGGGCAAACATGTCTATAAAGATATATATATCCCTGCTGGGGAAGCAGGAAAAATACAGTTTTTAAAAGCAGAAATACATTATTCCTCTTGTTTAAATAATAATAATCTACAACGTGTGAGTATGTGCTTAGAAGGAATGATCATATTGAAAGAAGGAAACGACCCAAATCTGTTGTTGCAAGGTATCTCCAGGTGGAGCAGAATCTCTAAATTTGAGCGAATCCTGAATTCTTTAACTGTCAATAATTCATTTACCCTGAAATATAAAATCACAAGCTTTTTGAGAATGTCCTCACAAAGATTTCAAATACAGCGTTAAGACTACAATGAGTGTCATCATCACTCATACACTGGCTCCTATATCAGTCTTCATATTGTTATAATCAATGCAAATAGAGCATGCAAAATAAGCATGTTTTTTAATTAGTTATTGGTAAAAGGTCGCACTTTTGATTTTTTTTTTAAAGCAGTTCTCAATGGGGTGCCAGTTATGCATGAATATTGTTGCTGGAAAGAAACTAGGCAAAAAAAAAACCAAACTTACAAACAGAAAATGAAGTTCTAGTGATATAAGTTAAATTTTGTCATTAGCCATTGGATGATAAGTAGGCGGATTGGACAGATGTTTCTTGGAATCCTACATAGTATGCAGAACATGTCTTCATTGTGCTTCCTGGCAGTATATGAAAATATGCCTTATTTGGAAACATAATGATCAGTTCTGTTAAATCATGTTCAATCAGCTTATATAATAACACCTATATTTTGTTATTCATTTCAGATTTCAGAGACCTATGCCTTCCTACCGAGAGAAGCGGTGACACGATTTCTAATGAGTTGCTCAGAGTGCCAGAAAAGAATGCATTTAAACCCAGATGGAGCAGATCATAAAGGTAGTTTTAGTGTCAAAGTGAGATGTATAGTAATTTTATTTCTAATACCATTTATATTTTCCTAGCTTAAGTGAAGGTTCATAAAAATTTGGTAGACTAGAACAGTTCAGTAAGTCAGATCATCTCATTTACTTAAGCTGGAAGGTAGTGAATCTTCTGCTTTTGCTAAAGGATGGAGTGTAATACCATACGCACCCTCGATAGAAAAATGATTTTATCTGGAGGAAATCATTTATTTTGCTATGGAAATGTTTATATGAACGCTTAAACATAAGGAATAGATAGGATGCATGTGCTGTAGTCATTTAGAATAGAACTCATCGCTTTTCAGGTTTTGAACTTGATTTTCATTTTTCTTTGGGAGATTTCCATCTGCACAGCCTACAAGCAATTGAAAATGCCAAAGTTAGAACTGAATGACATAACTGTCTGACTTTGACTGCAGAGTAGGCTGAAGTAGCCTCCACAACTAACATATAATGCATAATAAATATTTTTATTACAGATAATGGAAAACCACCAACACTGGTGACCAGTATGATTGATTACAATATGCCAATTACTATGGCCTATATGAAACACATGAAGCTGCAGCTACTAAATTCACAGCAAGACGAGGTACAAACTGAAATCTTTTAAGTTTGTTTTTCTTTTTTCATGTATCCTTTGATGCTTATCATTGTGGTAGACAAGAACTGAAGGTTGATGGTGATGTCATCTTTATAATTTCATTGCTACAATAGTGATGGAAATCAAACCAAGGCTATGTGCAAGTAATCAGTTTGAGAGAAAATGTCATGACTTAATGCCCTTCCATGGTAATATGCTGTACTGCTTCAAAGAACCTAAAGGTGCCCTTTCAGTGACCAGAAAGGATGAGGGGGGATGCTGAGTGTAGCCGTAGTGCTATGCTCAGCAATTACTTTCACTGTCTGCTTCTAGAAAGCAACACCATCTACAGCTAAAACGAGTGCCATGATGCTCTCAAGGTTAGTAGCCAGGATGCAACACATTTTAGTGGGATATATGGAAGCCCTAACCACATCAGCTGAAATCTTTAAGGCAAAAAGCTTGGCTTTTTGATAAATAAGAGTAGGGTTGTCTCATGAAACTTCAGCTAAAAAAAGAAGAGAAAAAGAAGAAAGTAGGCTGAGAATTAAGCTTTTTCAGGGAGAACTTAAGTTGAATTGCTGTTATTTTATTTCAAAAATAATTTCTGTGATTTATTCCAATTTGTCTCAAATCTTAAGAAGTACTTCATCAATTGGAGGCCACCTACCAAGTTATTTGTAATAAACTCATTTTGCTAGAAATGTGTTCATTTACCATTTGAGCTGCCAAATATTTAGAAGACCAGCCACGTGCCAGCCAAAAAGCAATCCTACATGCTGTGTCCTTCTGCCTGACTACATGGCTGTTTTTAGTAAAGAAAATCATCAAAAACAACCTTAGCAGCTGGATTATGACAGAGATTCTGACTGACTCTTGACTTCTATGGAGTCAGCTAGGTTTTGTTTTGTAATAAGTAGGTATTGGCTACTGGTGGAGATGTATGAATTATTCAACATCCCATAGATTAGGAATTTTTGTTTCACTTTTGCCTGTTTTATTTTTAGTTTTTATTTTTACTGGGGAGGGTGTGGGCAGAGATCCCTTATGAAGCTCCTCACACACAAATACAGCCTGGTTTTCTTTCCCTCCTATGGAGTTTCCCCTCTGTGTGCTGCCCCTTTACAGGAATCTGACAGCAGGATTCCAAGCAGCAGGAGGTAAGAGGTTTTATCCCTGTAGCACCCTTAGGAGTTAAAGGTCTCTTTGGTTTCCCCACTTCCCCTCACTGATAGTTACTCATCTCACAGTAGGGTCAGGCACTCATGATGGATCAGGGCCATCTGCCACAGTGTCTCTATAGCCCGAATGTTTTGGTATAGTCCTTCTGGCCTGATGACTGATGTTTAAACTGCTTTTTCGCCTAGACGAACTGGTGGCAAAGATACAGGGGCAGTAGGAAACAATATTGCTTGGTACCTCCCTGCCTGATTTGGTTTTGTAGCTCTGATGTCACTGTGGATGAAATATCTGCAGTGCTGTTTTTATGAAGAGAAATGTAGTTTTTGATACATTTTGGTCACCTTGTGTTTTCCTGGTCAGAATGGACACAAAAGAAGTCCTCAAGACAATCATTTATGTCTTTTCTCAAAGCAGTTTTGCTAAGAATTTATTTTTTTCTCTGGACTGTACATTTTTTACATTGAGACAGAAGTGGCAGTGAAAAATATTACAGTGCACAGCAGAAAGGTTTCTTGTACTTAAAATTGTGGTTGGGTTTGTAGGAAGGCTCTGTTTCCAAGGTTTCATCAGTCACATCTCAGTTGTTATGGTGGGGGTGGAATTCAGACTGGAGTGAACTTGGATGCCACAACAAGCCAGCACAGTGATCGAAAGTCTCCAAATTCTCTCATTCTCAATTCATCATTTTTCATCTGAAGCCAAAAGGGAAACAGGCGTAATCTAACAGGAGAAGTCAACTACGTGTGGGAATTTATAGAGGTGCAGCAACTGGTACAAAGAGGCCAGTGGATACCAGATCTGCTCCCCATGCCTGCCTACAAGAAGTTTTACATAGTTCATAAGGTGAGGTGGAGATATTCCACTCATTTCCATAGGCAAACATAGTCACCTATGTATGGTGTTGTTTTATACCTGTGCAAATATCAGTTGCCTGACTGGGAGCCCATATATATAGCCCAGCCTCGGAATTAGGAAGTGAAAGCTGCTGCTTGCTGAGTCCTGCAGGGACAAATGAGAATTACCACTGTGCCTTAACAGAGTCACGGTGTTCCAGAAAGTCTGGAGAAATCTGTGTCCTGATCTCGCTCTTTGAGAAAGCAGAACACATTTTTGCTAAATCCCAGCACCAGCTCAGTGTGTACCCTGACCCCATATGTCTGGAGCAAGAGCATGGTGGCCACCAGCTCTCCCCAGCAAGGGAGGTTGCATGGGCAAGGGCATGCAAGGGCATGTTCCTGGTATTTACTGTGCTGTAGCTGTGGTGTTTCCTTCCCCATCCAGGCAAGGTAGAGAAGTGCCCACAAGAGAAGCCCTCACTCTTGCATTCCTTTCCTTCCTAGAGAACATTAAAAATAAGCTGTGCTTGTTTCAGTATTTGACATTGTCGTGGAGTGATGGTGCAGAACAGTATCACCTTGCATATTGTCCCTCTCACTCTTGGATGGCATTTGACAGTGCCATCCCCTTTCAACAAGAGATGTGACTGCAGGGAACTTTGCTTCCAAAAATGAAAGAAACGCCCACGCAAGCTGGAACCAACACCAAAGATCCAAAAGATGAACTGATTTAAGGACCAGGCGCTTAGACAGAAGAAAGCAACTTTGTTAGCATCTGTAGAAAACAGTTCACAGTAAAAACACAGTAAATAAAGTTGTTGTTTCTAGGTCACTTCTGGTAAGCAACCCAAATAATAATTGTCAGAGTTTTGCCAGATAGTTCTGTTTTAATTAAAAAACAATAACAGCAACCAAACAAACAAAAAACCCCATATAAATTGGAAAAGTATTTTAAACTAATCCTCAGGGAAAACTGTATTTTTTTCTATATGTTCTTTAAATGGCTTTTATTCACAGTAGGAGTAATTATTTCAGAAAAGTTGTTACTGAAAATACATTGCCATAGGTTTCTGAATTGCTGCTGCAGCTTGCAGAACAAGACTCATGAGAGCTGAATATTTAATCCATGAGTGGATGCAGTGGGACTGAAATGAGTGAAGTTAAACATGTACTATATATATGTTAACCCTGTATGTGAGTATATGCTGAACTAGATCGCAGACTGTTTTGTAATTGGGGACAAAGTTTCTGATTGGAACTTTTTGCACTCTAGTATCATTCCTAGTAGAGATTTTAAAATTGGACTTGATGGATAAATCATATTAAAGATGTGTGAGGTAGAATAAATTTCAAGTGATTCTCATGTGATTACATTACTTTGGTTTTCCACTGACTGTCATTTGAGCATGATTAGCAGTCTTTAAGATTTTCAGTGATGCTTCTTTAAACATAATAGCAGTGTAGGAGTGAAGTCATACTGAAGGAACTTGTTTGTGGATCCTTCTTAGATCCTTTGGAAATATTTTACTAAGTGGCAATCACAGGGTTACCTGCCTTTCCTGGGAAAAGTAGAGAATTCAGGTACAGACTATGGAGAGCTCTCCTCAACTGTGTTTGAGTAACAAGGACTTTGGGCGGGGCCTTCAGCTAAAACCCTGTTTTACAAAATGCTATGGAAACAGTTGTGAGTGTGGTAATGGAGTATTGTCACAGTTGATCAAATTGCATTTGTCAGACTAACGTATCGTAAGTGCTGCGTGTTCTCTGCTCTTTGTGTGCTCTGCTTGTTTGCTTATATACACGAGTATTAGCATGAATATATTCCATGCTAGGTACAAATGAAATGAATAGGAGTGAGTGAGCCTCACACACAATGTGAGCAGCATCTAATATTTCCTGACGCGTCTCTGAAACTTTCAACTTGCAGGATGAAAGCTCTATAGAAAGTGATGAGTTTGATATGAGTGACTCTACAAGGATGTCAGCAGTGAACTCTGACCTCAGCTCAAATCTTGAAGAAAGAATGCAAAGTCCTCAGAATCTCCAGGGCCAGCAGGATGGTAAGGCTTTCCTTTCATACAGAAAATGTGCTATTGTCTTGTCTCCTTCCCATTCTATGCTTTCATTGAGTACCTGCTGTGTCCTTCACTTCATAGTGTGTTTCATTAGGTAATTTGAACTATATGTTCCCTTTGTCTCAGCATGAAGAGAATGAAGGCTTTTTTTTTTTTTTTTTTTTTTTTGGTTTTTTTTTTTTTTTTTTTTGCAAAAGGTGGGGGGGTTATCACGTANAAGAAGGGAGATTTAGAATGGATATAAGAATGAAGGTTTTTTTTTTTTTTTTTTGTTCAGGTTAATTTATTTGTTGCTTAGGCAACAGGTGAGTGGTTAGACCACTGTATGTTTAGCATTATTTTCCTATTTTTATATACCAAGTGTGATTCCTACACAGACATAAAAGGAAATGAAACTGAAACCTTTCCAAGGCAATCCAGAAGGCTGAGAAAGTTGTTTTTGCAGGTTGAAATGAGGAAGAAAGAAGGATGTAAGAAAAGTCTGAAAGTTAGGAATTGGGATGTGTTATTCAGAGAAAAGGAGGAAAAATACAAACTCCAACTGTGAAACAGATGTATAGAAAATAGAACCAGCAGCATTATAAACCTGAACATTAATTATTTCTAGTTTACTTCTAAGTTAAGGCTAATTTGTTGGTGAAGGAGACAGAAGTTTTACTTTGTGCAGAAGGTGGATAGATGTGTATTCTTTTACTTTTTGTTGCCTGTTTTGGACTCGGATTTCTCTTTGGTTTGAGGCTCACACTGAGCTTGTCCTGTATAGACTGTTACAGTGACTCATGAGTGGCGCATGAGTGAGCAACACCCAAAGTGCAGATGTGTTCTAGTGCTATTAAATATAACATACTGATGTTCTGTAGTTGTTATTCCATAATTTCCTAAACGTGTGCCAATTCAGAAGTGCTTCTTATATTTCTCCTGAACAACAAGTATGTGGAATTTGATAGTTAAGCTGCATTTTTTCCACTTAAAGCATCATCATCAGTTGCTAGCTTGCAAGTTCTGTAGGTAAGAATGCACGTGTTGCATAGAGGATGATAGGATCTGGTTATGGGCAGGAACTTCTGCTGTGTCACTTTCCAGACAGAAAAAAAAAAAAAAAAGAGTAAGATATTTATGATAATTCGCTAGGCCAGATTTTAACCACAGCCATTTTTCCTCTTGGTTTCCTTAAATTATCACAATGTGTGTAACCTTTGACTTAATTTCTATCTATATATATGTTGACTAAAGGAGAAGTACTCTAGGAGTAGGGGAAGATAGTTCACTTTCCTGTTGGAGTCTGACTCAGTACTGCTAACTTAGAGTTTTCAGGGATATGTTGGAAACTGTCAAGTTTATGTGTCCAACTTTGGGTAAAAAACTGTGTCTTAGAGGTTATTGCTTACATACTCAATATGTTTCACATACAAAATAGTTAATAGTAATTGAGTGCATGCGTGTATGTACATGATGTAGAAATTATAGTGCAGACCTGTGGAGAAATGTCTGTCATACATGTCTTAATTCATTCTTCAACCAGAATCCTGTATTACATCTGATCATAGCAGAACATATGTGTGAATGATAGAAGCTGAAAATCTGTCACTTGCTGTTTAATACGTGTGGCAAATAAATGCACTGTGATCTTTGACCTACAGGTAGTGTGATCTTGCAGAATTGCATCAAACCTCTCTGCTTTCTTCCCCCCTTCCCAGATGACACTTGCTCACCTTCCCAAAGCAATCCTACTTCTTCTGCTGCTGCTTCAGACTAAAACATTTTCTGATAAAGAAATTTGGAATAACATCTCTTCCTGCCATGGTTTTCCTGTGTTAGATACTACAAAGTATCAAACCTGAGTGTGTGTAGTTGTAGAAATTCCATGTCGGTCAAGAAGAGGCTGAAGGAGAAAGTGAGACAGTGGGAGGAGGGAGAGGAAAGAGGAAAGATAGCAAAGGGCAGGAAGACTGGAAGAAATGAGTGAGCACTGGAACGTAGGGAAGGAATGGGACTGGAAGGAGGGAAGACAAAGGGGAAAAGTGAATGTAGCAGTAGTGTTCCTTTTTGCTGTCATAGTTTTTACAGTAAAATTTCACAGATGTAAAGATTACTGTGCATGCACACACAAATTAGGACTTCCGTGCGTATGTGTGTGTCTAGAGCAATTCCTCTCCCTTTCCCTCAAGCTATTTTATGTGTCTATGAGAGTATGTCAGCCACCAGCTTCAGTCTGCCTGGAAAGACACCTGGTGTCTGGCTTATCTGAAACAAGTTTGCTGCGTTCTGGCGGGTGGAAGCTTACTGCTGTGTGTGATTGTCTGTGCACACATGGCTGGGAACCGTGCCTGTGGTGGAACGGGACAGCACGCATCTTCTGCTGCCACAAGTGTGCCCTCACTGAGATAATGGTCTGCTAAAGGGGATAATATGCAAATAGGAATCACTGCTGACTGGGTTGTATTAAGGACAGATCCAGCGTGGTCAGAGGTTGTGCATTCTACGTATGTTAAAGAAAATAAGGTTTTTACATGCCTTCTTATCTGGGGCTATACGTGCATCATGTTCAATCAGGTATTTGGATTTGGAAATCCATTACAGAGCTCATACTAGAAAATTTGACCTACAGTTTATCAAAAAATTCAGGTCTAGTACTCTGTGTTCTCTGTTTCTGGTAGTTAGGTCATTTTAACCTAAGTAAAATAAAGGCAGTTATGAGAGCCACCCACAGTATGGGCTGAAAGAGATAGACTTCTGCATCCAGAAATATCATGGTCAGCAGGAAAACTGCTGTGAGGGAAGATGCGGAGGGGGAAGGTGTACGTTTGCTTGTAACAGATGGGCATTGTACTAAAAATGGGTGTAGGTACTCCACAAAAGTCCTGAGCAAGCTCTGCAAATGTGCCAAAGCTTTGTGAGATTGACTTTATAAAAAATAGTAGACTAAAAGTGAATGAGAAAATTAAGAATAAGGAGAGCTGATATATTTTGCACATAGTAGTGAAACCACAACAATACTGTGAAAGAGAATTCCCGCTTTAAGTTACCCTTTGAATGCTTTTAAATAACAGAGCCCTGAGTCACACCTGCTAGTGGATGGCTGAAAATAGCATCCTGAGCACCTGCAGGGCTACTGCAACTGTGGGGGTGGAGTTGGAAAAGAGCTGCTGCTCTTCCCTGGGGAGTTAGAAAAGGAAAGCAGCTTTAATTTGCAATTGGTTTGTTCCCCAGCTGGGAGTAGGGTAGGGCTATCTGGTTACCGGTCCCTAGGAACTGCTTTCTCTAGCAGCCAGCTGGATAATAGGGCTGAAAATTGCTGAAGTGTGCCTGTCTCTTTTGCCCTCATTCCTCTTAGTTGTTCCTGTTTTCTTTCTCACCTCTTCTAGTAGTCTTCACTCTGTCTGCTTCCCTGTAACATGCTATGACTCCCTTATCCTAAGATTGTTCTTGGGGTGAGTGCTGCATTCGTTTTGCTTTCTGGTTATCTGCAGGCAAAATTCCTACTTGAGGGATGGTTTTAATTCTTCGTTTTCCTAATAATGCTCTGGGGACTTGGATGTGGCTGGTTCAAAACGTTTTTGCTCTTGTTTAAGAGCACAGACAGCAGACAAGATCTACCAACTGAGTCTGAAATAAAGGAGTTGGTTTTATTTTTTATTTTTTATTTTAGTAGGAATTCTGTGCTTGAGCCTGTACAGGATTTTTTTTTTAATGTAGAGAACGTGTGCAGCTAGAAGTAACAAGGGGTAAATGTTATGCTTTATGCTGTGAGCCATGAAATTGAAATTAGGTATGAGTCTGTTAGACTATAACTTAGCATGAGATGGAGAATCTTTCTACTTGCAATATCTTTCACTCTGCCAACGTACAGCAAAACATTTTAATACTTTTGTTTGGGTTTGAGTGGAGGGATTATGTTTTCTTTAACTGTTTGTAGAAAATTATGCAGTTAAATAAATATGAAAACATACAGAGCCACCCCTCACATGCATTGCATAGAGACTGTGCTTGTAGGATACTGCTATAGGAAAATATGTTATGATTCAATAATTGACAGGAGTTGTACTATAGTCTTAGATGTGGAGGTTAGTAGTAAGCTTTTCCCTGTTGTCAATGTGTAGCATATCAGGCAATAGTAATGTAATGTGGTAGAGAACTGCATTCAGGTAGTTTGTGGTCATTTGGATCCTGCTGATGCTCTTTCCCTAGCATGTTCACACTGCAAGGCTTTCCACTGCATTTATTTAGGAGATGTAGTTGTTTGCATTAAGCATTTAATCCACACAAATAGTGTTTGTGGCAGATGGAGGTAATGGAGTTAATTGTGTAAGTACCTGTTTTGTACATCTAAGTTGTAATCTTTAATTAACAGCTTTGCCTGAAGTAAGTAATATTAACTGATTCAGTTGTTAAAACTCTGTGCAAGGTGTGGAGTTTGCTGGACCCATGCTTACCACTGTTTTGTTCTCTATGAACTGAGGCCTAGTCAAATTTTTAATCCATCTTCCTATTCTGATTTGGTTGTACTGTAGTATTTCTTTTTGCTTTTATTTTTATTCCACTAAAGCTTGGACTCACTTTACTATCTTGACTTTTCCCACAATGTGATTTAAGTGAAATGCATGGGATCAAGCATTAAGTGAGATGTATGGGTTCAGGAAAAGTGAGGACAGGTTGGCAAAGGAGCGAACTGGAATAAATCGTCCTTAGTGTTGCCTATGTTTTGGCCATGCTCTTTGTGGTTGAGTAAAGCAAGTGGTAAAACTAAAAACAATGTGAGAGCAGAAGATTCTCGACTCTAAACCTGTTGCAGTATTTTTGCTGCTAATTAGGACATCTCTGTGGAAATGTTATTTTATGTTAAGGAGTATTGTCACTAATTTCTGTTGCAGCACTGAAGGGCTTTACGAATATGGTTATTGTCTATGAGATCAAGTTGTGCATGACTTCAACAATCTTCACACAAGATTAACCAAAATATCTGTAATGTCTATAGGATTTGGGTGTCTTTACTTAAAATCTTGACATTTTTAGGCTTCAAAACAAAGCTCCTCTGGCACTTCTATGGTGTGTAGGGTGGTCCGAAATAATCGCACGAAGTCACAAAGCTGTAATAACATATTGAAAATAAAATAAAGAGCAGCCTACTGGTTTTCCTTCATGCAAACTCCTGTGCATATGAAAAGCATTTTAATAATTTGGGAGTTTTTCTTCTGTCACAGCTATAATGTTATAGAAGTTGTTTGCTATGTTTTTACTTTATACAGGACATTAGGCTGGTTAGCATTTTACCCTAAAGAAAAAGGCAGTTTTTTGCTAAAATAGCAGGGCTTTGGGCTGATTAAGAATAGAGGAAGTAGCACTGTTAGCTTATAAAGAGTGTTGAAAAATGATTGCTTTTTTTTGCAAACCATTTAAAACAACAACTCAAGTTGGGGCCAGGAGAGCTACTGAATTTTGAGTTAAATTCAGACCTGGTTTTGCTCAAGCTGGCAAAACTTGAAATGTTTTGAGCAAAAATCTCAATTCATACAATTAAGAGTGAAGCAATAAAATATGAGTTTTCTGAATGAAGTCTATGATACCACTCTGTTTAATGGCAATGGAGGAGAAGAAACACAGTACGTTCGTGGCAATGCTGGTAGTATAGCGCCTTCCACACAGAGTTTTGTGATCTTGCTTTTATTTCCCCATAGAGGAAAGCCCACTGGCATGAATAGAATTTACCTTTCCCTTATTCTGCAAGGCTGAGCAGATGCAGCTGAGGCTGAGGGAGTGCAGCAGATACATCCCAGAGGTGAGGGCAGAGACGCTGGCAGTAGGGTAAGAGGGAGTTTCTGAACTCAGCAGTCTGTTCTGAGGATAAGCAAAGGTCTCTTGTCTCTTCAGCTCTCTCAGTCTGCTACCTTTCACAAGCAAAAGATCCATTCCTGAATCAAGCACAAGATTGCAGAGTCACGTATGCGTGTTTCTGAATAAGTCTTTGGGGTGCACCGAAGTGTTACCATACTCTTGTCAAAATTACAGACTTTCCTTTACATGAGGATTAAGTATAATATATTGCCCATTTTAGAACATTAATATCATTTTCACCTAAGCAGACCTAAAGTGGACCTGGAAGCTTGGCATACAGTAACGCTATTATTTTGCTTCAGTGGAGCTATACCTGGGGTGATCTGGCCCATCAGATTTGCTTTGATGTAATTTGATTTACACTGATACATTTAAGAGACAAGAAAAAAAGATGTCGAAATGAGAACAGAGGTCCAGACAATTGTATCAATCATTTTCCACCAGTGTTTTAATGACTTCTATGGTGATGACACCCTGTCAGTGCAAAAGGCATGAGTGACACTTGTCAGGACTCTTCAGCACTGGTATGATATCATGGATTTTGCTTTATACTGAACCTGTGCAACAGTTTGAAGTGTTGGTGCTGCTGTGCTAGAAATTTCAGTCCTTAGCATCATTTAGGATCCTCTGGAAATCCTGCTGGGTAGATTTTTTTTTCAGCAGATCAAGTATTTTAATGTACTGACTGCTTACTTAAAAGGCAGCTGATGCTTGCACTGTCATCAGAGCACAGATGGAGTAGAATCTTCCTTTGCATCATTATACAACTCAAATATGTTGAGTTACACTGTCTCTTCATGCAGAATTCCTCCCTCCAGATTACTGTTAAATGAGTGCATGGCTGGGACCCGGACTCCGCTAGGTGGGTAAACAAGTCTAGTCAGATTGGGCTCTCAGACCAGGATTTGAGCACATCTCTCACTGACTGTAGTGCAAAGATTACATTTATAGTTGACTCTTTCCATATGAAAAGCTACTGTGCATTCATTTTCTGGTTGCAGTGTTGCAATCATCTTGTGAGTTGATTGGACTGAATATTTATTTCCCCCTGCATTTCGGTTCTAAGTGTGTATTCTCTTTTTAAGTTGTGTTCTTTCCTTGATGACTTTGTATTCATTTTTTCTATCTCATACTGTAATTTGTTTTAGAGACTAAAATATTATTAAACATGAATTATGCATCTAGCAGAGTCTCAGCTACAGTGCGACTGTCGTGTTGCGAGCAGCGAACAATCCCATTTCCTGTACCACCCTCCCAGCTGTGCAACTGTCACTTTCTATTATGCTTGCCTTGAACAATTGAGTGTGCCTTCTAATGACAATAATTGCCTCAAAATTGTTTGTCATGTTTGGCGTGTTAGCAACAAACTACTAACTGTTGGTTACAATCAAGTTCTCTGCTATTATTCCATAATTACATAAGGGAATACTTTCAGCCAATAATAGCTCAGAAAGGAGAATTATCCTTTCAAAAGTAATGCTAGAATGCTTGCAGACCATTCACTCTATTCACAGCCACTCTTTTTACATGAGTAGCCTGGTGTTAAGTGAAGCCTATTTCTGTGTGAAAGGCTTGCCTCATGCCTGTATCCTTTTACATCTTCAGAACAGGTCTACAGGTTGCAGCAGAGATGATATACAGGTCCTCTTTCAACAGAAGTTTGACTTTGTCAGTATTACTAACCCACCAAGATCACTCTCTTTCTTATGAGGGTACTGAATGGGGCCAATTTGCTGAAGTACACCACATCTTGTAACTAGACCTAGCAGCATTTCTGAATATGTTGGTTTGGTTTTGGTCAATTTTCTTTTCTCCTTATCTTACCATTTCTCAGACTTTTCCCTTCCATTTCTGTAACTTCAAAATCAATGAGGGGCATTCTGGACTAGGGGTCTAGTTTTCTTTTCCAGGACAGACATCTTATCCAGTTTGTCCTTTTGCATATATTGGTTAACATTAGCAGTAGCTATGTTCATAGATGAACTTAATCTGCTTCCTTACAGTATAGGTAGAGGGTTTTTTTGTTTTTTTGTTTTTTGTTTTTATAATTGCAATTAAAATATATTTAGTCATTTAGTTTTAATTACATTTAATATAGAAAAATATAATAGAGCATTTTTTTTATTTTAGTAAAAGAAACATAATTTTAAGAAAATTAAATATGGCCATTAATTCCATACTGTATTATATTTTAATTTAGTAAGTTCTTAATTTTTTTTTTTCTCTGAACAGGAAATTCACTGGAGACACTGAGCTGTCCTGCAATTTTTTTTTAAACGGAAATTTCTTTAAAGTGTTTTTCATTTGGTAATTTTTTTTCATGCTGGAAGTTTAAAATTAGAAGTCATTTGCTAGCCAAATGCAAATGCCTTAACTGGAAAAAAAAAAAAAAAAAGTAATATTTTCCCAGCTCTATAGAGTTTTCTAATATTTAACACATAGGAAGTAGTTATATAAGTTTTCCTGATTTCTGTGGAGCAGTGTTTTCAAATAATTGATTTGATGTTGCCAAATAGTAACTGTTTTCCTTACGTCTCCTGCCTTACAATGCTATCTCTGGCAGTTCTATATAATAGTTTGGAAGAAATGTCTAATCTTTCTGGAATGTTTTGATTAGGCTGAACTTCAGTGGTCTCTTCCAAGTATTCATGAATACTAATAGCCTGTGTTTATTGTGAAAAAGACAGAAATGATCGTTTGCAGGTTGAAAAGAGAAAAAAATACATGAATGGTTAGACAACCTTTCCTCAGAAGGGAGGTGCTCCAGGCCCCTCATCATCTTTGTGACCCTCTGTTGGACTCTCTAGAAGTTCCCAATCTTTCTTGAACTGAGGAACCTAGAACTGGACACAGTACTCCAGATGTGGTCTCACCAGGGCAGAGCAGAGGGGGAGGATCACCTCCCTTGACCTGTTGGCCATGTTCTTCTTAATGAACCCCAGGATCTCTTTGGCCTTCCTGCAACAAGGACACACTGCTGGCTCATGACCAGCCTGTTGTCCACCAGCATACCCAGGTCCTTCTCTGCAGAGCTCCTTTCCAACTGGTCAGCCCCTAACCTGTAATGATGCATATTCCTTCCCAGGTGCTTAGCACTCTGCACTTGTTCTTGTCAAACCTCATTAGGTTTCTCTCCAGCCAGTCCAGGTCTTGCTGAATGTCAGCAGAGCCTTCTGGTGTGTCAGCCACTCCTCTCAGCTTTGTATCATCAGCAAGCTTCCCTTCATCCAGGTTACAGATGAAGATGTTGAACAAGAACAGAGCCAGTACCAGACTCTGAGGAACACAGCTAGCTACAGGCAGAAAATAAATAATTGTTCTAGACTTGCAGGTAGATCATAGTTCTCCAGCAGAAACATTGCCCTGAGATCAGTCTGTACTGCTGAAGTCTTTGGTCAGAGAAATATTTGCATGTGTGCATCTTAAATCCTTCCTGAAATCTTCATTTTCATTTGAGTTTTTACAAGGTCACTCTCTTCTGAACTGAATCAAGAAATCGGTTAAATGTGTGTCTGAGAGAGCAAGTGATTCATCTATAGGATGTCCCATGAGTTTTCCTGGATGGGTTTGTTCCCTAAGCAGTAGGTAATTTGTGATAAAAGTTGATCTAGATCCCTACTAGATCCCTAATCATCCCAAATGATTAAACTTGTGTAAAAGTAATAATTACTTCTGACTGCAAGGTGGAATTCAAACCTCTATTTTTAGCCTTTCATACTCTGGAACTTCGATTTCACATCACTAGAGACATAGGCATGGATATTTAAGTAAGATTGTAAACAAGGATAAATGATGTAGTTCACTAGCAGCTTTTAAATGAGACAAGAGTAACATGTACTTTGGGGTAATAATTGATCAGAAAATTTGATACTGTGCTTTGAGAAACACCGTGATAAATCCATGATATCAACAGACTAGTTTAAATTCTTAGTAACAGTAATTAGTGTTACTGGTTTTATTGTAAAAGAAGAGATACAGAGTGAGAATAGTTCTTTGTTTTTCTTTGCAAAGACAATAGAGTGATGACATTTCAGTTACACACAGCTACTCTTCCATGAAGAAGTAAAGTATGAACTGCGCTAAAATTTTAATGACTTAATTGGCAGAGACATGCAGTGGTTTGTTACACTGTGGTGTTCAAGTGTCTCTTGAGTGATTATTCTGAAGGCAGCTGAAGCTGCAGCCTATCAGAGAAAGGATGAAGAGACAGAACTACAAGATGTGAGAACTCTCAATGTGAATTACCTGTGATGGGGAAAATAGGCCCTCTTCAAGAAGAGGTGATGCAAATAATGAGAGCAGCCAGATGGTCTAGAGAGGCTGAAAGTAACTGTAAACAAAGTGCTATCAAGTTTCTTTTACGAAGGACTCCATATATGTGTATAAAGATTTATACACGTGCTTATAAGCCTATTAATAATACAGGTCTGTATGCATCTTCTTCACCGAAGAAAACTTTTCATTTCTTCCTGTCTTATAGAAACTTGTACTATTTTTTTTTTTTAATGTCCATCCGAGATACCTGTCCAAGAGCCATATTTTCCTGGAAAAAAACTTCTATTGATTTGTCTTTTAGAAACTGTGTCCTGTGTGATCATGTCCAAAAACTAAGGCTGTGGTTAAAACCTTACTGAAGTCAATGGTGAGAACTTGTAAAAAGGCCAGAAAAGATGAGGTTTCATCTTTTGCAATTACCCAAAAGGTTCCAAGCCGTAAGGAGTTAATGTGGATGCTGAAACTGCCAATGGTTCTTTAATTAAACCATCTGTGTAGTTTATGCAGCATTGATAAGCTTTAGTTCAGTGAGTTAGCCGGGCTCTGCCTGTGCTCCTGAGTCTTCCTTTCTTCTTTCACTACTTTCCTGCAATTCTGTACTAGCCGTTATGTGTGCTCTCTAGGAACTGTGCATCTACTTAAATTTCTGGCTCAGATTATAATACTTGGTATGTTTGTAATCACAGAGTTGTAGTTGCACATACTGTTATATCTCCTGCAAATAGGTCCTATTAAAAGCATGGATGTTGTAAAGCCTATGTATGGGAACTGCTGAGCCACAGCCTGAGCCACTGAATGTGCACCTGAAGGAAAGATCTGGTCAGCCCTGGGAGCACAGGTGAAGGTGATTCCATGTTAGGGATACCAATATGTTTTTTTTCTTCTTACTTTCCTTTCTCTTACTTTTTCAGATAGATGGGGAATAAATTCATTTTTAAAACTGTTTCTGCCCCGCAGAGTGTATTTTTCTGAATAACGTTGAATTTTTAATATATTCTTGTCTTGTGGGTCAGAAAGAAATCCAGTCTCCCACACTTTCTAGCTACCTACTGGGAACAGTGCAATTAGCTATTATTTGAATACAAATGAAAAAGAAGAGAAGAAAATCAGCCTCCTAATTCCTCTGTTGTTTCTCTCAGAATGAAAATTGTCTCCCTTCAGTGCCCTTTAAGGCATAAAGAGTTTCTTATTCTACTTTCATATTTAAGTATGTGATGTATGCCTTACCATTTGTTTCTACCCTGTTGTACACATGGGTATAAACAGGAATTGGTTTTGAGGAACGATCCAGAGAATAGAGTGTTAGGAAGACTGTCTAGGAAGTGGTAGAAATGGAGCTTTCTAGATTGACAGGGACAGACCTGGTTTGTTGTGATAGGATGAGGAGAAATGGTTTCAAGCTAAAGGAGAGGAGATTTAGATTGGATATAAAGAAGAAATTTTTTACCATAAAGGTGTTGAGACACTGGTGCATGTTGCCCGGAGAGGTGGTGAATGCCCCGTCCCTGAAGTTGCTTAAAGTCAGGTGGGATGGAACTCAGAGCAACCTGATGTAGCTGCAGGTGTCCCCACTCATTGCAGGAGAGTTGGACTAGATGACCTTTAAAGGTCCCTTGCAACTCAGATGATTCTATGATTTTTCTGGCAGCTTTTATTAAAAATAAAGTAAGCATAGAATTGTGGAACCTCTGGCCCTCTTGTATATAATATTAGTACAAAGCTAATTCAAATGTACACAGAAGTATCTATTTCTATGAATAGATTCTATGTTTATATATATTATAACCAAATTTAGAGATTTGCATTTCTATTACCAAATGTATATCTCTTTCTGTAGTTATATATTTCAACTAAATGAAATGGTCACTGAAAAGAGATGAAGCTTTATGGCATGGGAATCCTTTATTAAGCAGATGATACATTCTCCTGTGCTCTTAACTAGTGACTGTCTCAGAGTTCAGTCGCAGCATAGGCTTGAATTTCTAGAAGAAACAGTTCTGTGAATGCTAGGTCCAATCAGACCCCAGTATCTCTTGAATTTCTGGACACACACACACACAATTAAGAATTTTTGTTTTGTTATGTGGGTGGAAAGCATATGACTTTCATCAAGATGAGTCTCAAGGTGTATGCTATCTCAACAAGCTTATGTTTACCTGTTCAATAGAAGCAACAGCGAGCAGCTGTAGCTCTTCGCATAATATTCCAGGGGAATTTTGTGAGGAAGAAGCATCAAAAATAAATTTAGATGACTGTTTCATGTAGAAGTAGAATGAAGGCAAGGATTCATAAAATCCATAGCTCACGAGGCCTTAAAAAAGAAATTGTATTTTTGGCTCATTACAAGTGGAAGATTATTTGTTTATTTTTGCTGTTGTGGCTGTCCAATATCACAGCACTTTGAAAGGTCTTAACGTTGAGACTAGGTTAAAGCTGGATGTTCTTGTTCCCTAATCATCTCATTGTGACACTTTCTTCCTCTTTTCTACCACTTTTCATTTGTCCACCATCATTTTCATAAGCTGTTTTTTCCATCACGTAAACATCAAGACAGAGAGAAATGGACTGGAGATTGAAAAGCTTTTTTTCAGTAGTTTCAGTAGTATAAAGAGCAGGTTTTTTTTTTTCATAGCTTCATGTAGTTACTTGTGAAGAATGACCAAGTTTTTTGTCTCCAAGGTGAGAGTTATGAAGGGAAAGGAAGTAATTTTCGTAACAATCCGTAGCACTCAATCTAAGGAAGTTCTGCAATATTTCCCCTCAGTACTGCACATTTAGTTATTTGCCAGCAGTAACTATGTACTATCAAAGGAGAATAGTAGTAAAGGATGGGAACTGGTGGTTGAAATATGCTTACTTTGGTGAGAACAGGTCTAGGTAGAACTAATAAAGTAGTAAGCTTTCTTTGTACAGATTTCTGATTGGGATGGGAAGAGAGAGGGGCTTCTAACAACACGCAAGAACAGTTTTCCAGAACAGATGTATGGAAGACAGGAAGAGAGGTGGTAGTGATTGGGCTGACAGAATCATAGACATCTAAATCCTGCAGAAATAGAGGAAAGAGCATTTGTGCCTTTGAAAGTGCTGCTCCTGGTGAAGGTTTGCAGGTTCTCTTATAATTGCTTCATGAAGGAGCTGTTTCAACAAGTATTACTTGCAAGTGTGTGAAAGGAAAATGGCAATGCAGGCAAATTTAGACATCTTGCATCATATTCTCAGTAGGCCTACACTGCTTTAGAGCAAATGAGGTTCTGATCTTGTTTAAAAGCAGCTATCATTTTCTGTCTTCAATACTGACTTCTTCGATAGTTGATAGTTGTCATTACATTCTTGTAAGTATGAAAGATGTGATCTTAACCTCCTTAATTATTAGACACATTTTATAAATGCAGTGGCAATGAAGAAAACATGTTGAAGTCCACCTGCTATTCCTTCTGATCTTCAGGTAGTGAAGTAACCAAATAGATGTTTGTGATAAATGCCTGCTTGATTTCAGTACAATAACACCTGTTCTGGAAAGCAAACTAGTCCGTACTCCAGCAGAAATGGCATGCCATATTATGTTGTCTAAATTCCAGAAGAGATGCTGTCTCTTCTTCTACCCACCTTGCACATGTGGAATAGCTTTTCAAAGCAATCTGAGGGTGTACGCGTGTGCATTTAAATTGAAACCCTGATTCAGTAGTTTTATCATTCTAGGTAGTAATACTAAAGGAAGTGTTTTTAACTCGGGAGCGTTTGGGAGAATATTACCATCTTTGTTGAATGTACACTTCCATACAACAATTTCCAGTGACTCAGAGCATCATTAATCCAGAATGTGTAGAGCTATTAGCAGGGATAGCAAAGCCCAGAAAGGTTACTTTCCTGTCTCCCTGGTTAAATGAGAAGGTCAGTGGAGTTGAGGAAGTAAAGCAAGGATGGGTCATGGTTAGAAGGATAATGCACATTGCCTTGAGCCACAGCAGAATCTATCATTTAGAACCTGTAGGTGTCAGAGCTTGCCAGTAATATGGCTAAGGTCAGAACATAGTTTGCAGAAATAAAGAAGAAAACTAAAACAAATCTATAGTCGTGAAATAAAAGAAATTAAAAGAAAAAATGCACAACTTTGGAGTATTAATACTCCAAATATACAGTTTTATAAACTGGAGTTACCAGTTTGAAGATGCTGGAATTTATTGATGCTGTAAGAAATGTGCTGAGAAACTCTCGTGACTGGATAAAGAAGAGGGTGGATGTAACTGTTTGTATTCCTCCCTTGAGAGTGAGCAGAAGTGATGAAGGTCCTTTGACATCTATAAGCTGTAATGGGAGGGAGCAACAGAGTTTGTGGGGAAAAAAAAAAACAAAAAACCTTAAGTTAAATCTGTGTTACTTTTCAATGAAATTTGACTAGCTTTCAGAAGGAGAGAAAGGGTTTTGGCCCTGCAAACTGCAGATAATTTGTATTATTATTATTATTATTATTTCCCCTGGACATTCACAATAATTCAGCACTAATTGTACATATAAATAGAATTTTTTTTTCCTTCAACAAATCCACTCCTCTGGTATTACTGAAGAGTAGCTTTTAAACTAAGCTAGATATCTAGATGGTATTTTAAGATCCACCTACATCTTATGAGATAGCCTTTACTACTCTAAATTAGGTTCTGTAAACATGCAAAATATGAGAATGGGTAGAACATATGGATTGGCCAGAGGTATCCAAAATAGGAACCTTTTCTTTTTGCATGCTACAGCTCAGTTCAGCCTGAAACATGACAGGCACTTTTAGTGACATGTTCACACAAGAAAGAAGAGGACAGCTGTGAAGATAGGCCAGAAACTTTCTCTGTGGTGAGAGCTCTGCTTGTTGTATGACACGATTACATAAAAGCCATATGGTAGCTGTTAGTTGCTAGTGTCTTTAAGGTAGGGCTGAGGTCTTGCTTCTGCATTTTGGATCATGACCTATTTCTTATATCTATCTAGATCCTGTGCCAAAAAAAAATTGACTATAAGCATGAAACACCAGAGAGTTCCTTTGTTCTTTGCTTGAAGTACAGACACTGATAAACCCTTTGAAGTCCTGGTTTTAAAAAAAAACAAAACTATTAAATATCTATGAGATTTAAGATTGAACTCAAGTGTTTATTAGCTTATTTTGGAGTCTCGTAGGCAGCGCTTCCACATCTTTCCCTCAAATGAATTTTAGGTAGTTGAACTGTATCAGTGTGCCCTGCAACACTAACAATTTTGGTAGCAGAGTCAACAGGTGGATAGTTACGCTGGTTGTTTTGATTCCAGATCTTCAGTCTCTACCAGGTGCTACCTTGTGCTGAAGTTCACTCCGTATCATTTGAGCACAGAAAATGCCTTGATCTCATAGCTCTTCACTACCAGTTTTCAAATGTGAGTTGCTGATACTCTCAGTGTTCTTGTTCAGGACAAACTTGAAGAAATTTGTAAGAAAGTTCAAAATTAGTTTCTACTGACTTTGCAACTCTGCTACTAGCGGAGATTAAGATGTGATTATCCCACTCAGAGCTTGTCAGACTACACCTGGAGTATTTAATTCTAGGCTCTGCTATTCAAAAAAGACAGAGTTCCAAGGAAGACCACATAGATGGTCAGAGGGTTGGAAAACCTGCCCTGTGAAGAAGGTCTGGAGGAGTTGAGTCTTTTCAGCCTGGAAAAGGCTGAGGAGGAACCTCCTCACAGTTTTCCAGTACTTGTAGTGTGCTGCAAGCTCTTTTCACAAAGAACCACATGGAGAAACCAGGGGAAGAAGATACAAGCTGCATCAAGAGAGGTTTCATTCTGATATGAAAGAACATTTTTTGTAGTGAGAACAATCAGTTACTGAAACAAAGTTCCCAGGGATGTGATAGAGAGCCCATCACTGGAGATTTTCAATATATGATTGGTATTTCATAATCTCACCCTGACTCTCTCTTCACTGAAGGCTGTAGCTGATGATCTTTTTAGGTCTCTTCCAGCCTGATTTGTTAAGTGATTCTATTGGTGTTAAGCTGAAGTAGATGCAGTCTTGTGCTTAGTGCCAATGAGAGGAGCTCAGTGAAATGGAACTGCTCCCTTTTATGCATCTTTCCACTGTTCTTTTTCCAAAGACACTGTATCCTGGAACTTTCAGGAAGAGATGAGGGTTGTCCAAGGTTTGGCTCTCTCCTGCTTTTGGCTCTGAGAAAGCTTCAGAGCAGCAGAGTAAGTAACAGGAATTTTAACTGTTTGAATGAAGGTTTGTCTTGGCAGAGTGTGTCAAGATTCATTTGAGCTGCAAGCTCATCTCACATACAGACAGAATTTTTCATGGGTTTGGAAGATCTGGCTGATATACTGACAAAAGGAAAGCTATTTCGATAGAGTTTAAAGAATAATAAATGGTACACTTACAAGGTATGTTAAGATCCTAAGAAGTGCTCAATATAAGAGCTAAGATACTTCTTAAGAGTTTCCAATTTGTAGCTCTGTATTCACCTTAGAAGTGCAAAGAATCAAATCATGTGGGCCTTTTCTGTTTAAAGTAAAAACTACACATCACTATTTTAGTGTGGCTCAGTCTGCTTTTGCAATGGCAGGTTTTCACTGCTGGCACACAGCACACAGTTTCTGCAGAGTAAGATTGCTTCCAGCGTTATCCAGGTTGCTCAGCCAAACTTATCATTAACTAGTTTGGCAACACCCTCAGGCAAAGAGTTGATTTGATAATGAACAGCAATCATCCTAGATGAATAGACAACTATTGGACACTGGCTGCCAAGAGATCATATGCTGAACTCTTTGGAAGTATGACTGCCTAGCTGCAAATATTTTAAACACTCTCTTTTTGAACTGCTCAGCCTACAGTAATCGGTCAGAAATAGCTTCAATGGGTGTGTGTTGTAAGTTCTTCGTCAAGGAGGAGACTTGACTGTGGCATGCACATTTTAGTTCATTGTGCTTCCCAGTGTGTGTTCAGACCTTTTTTGGAAATTTGGACATTTCCACATTTCCTTCATTAATGATCAAAGGGTTAAGGTGATGGAGCACTGGCACAGGCTGCACAGGGAGGTGGTGAAGTCTCCTTCTCTGGAGATGTTCCAGACCCGCCTGGATGCCTACCTGTGCAACCTGGGCTAGGGAGCTGCTTTGGCAGGTGATTGGACTTGATGATCTCTAAAGGTCCCTTCCAACCCCTACAATTCTGTGATCTGTCTTTGGTTGTGTAGGCCTTAAGTTCTCTTGTAAAATCCTGTGTCGCAGTAAGGGTTTGAACAAATATGTAATGCTCTATATCTCTATATAGGAGATATATTTTCTGGGTACCAATTATATGGTAAACCTAAATACGTGGTGCAGAATTATGTTTTTCTGATCACTATAGGATCCATCAAAAGGCATGGATTTCATATACAGGTGGCAGAGGATTGTCCTTTAAACAAAAATTCACTTTTCTGATTGTATGTACAATTAACATGCTGGTGAATAACTGGTTAAGGAGAAACCACTAAAAATCTGTTGAATCCAATTTTTACTTAGCAGAGTTCTTTTGGTATATATATATATATATAGGTGTCTTTTTTTTAAGATAAAACAGTATTAAGAAAATTGTATCTATTCTCAATCTGAAATAATCTGGAAATAGTATGTGGAAACCAACTAAAACCAAGCTTCTTAAATGGGCACTTGGTTGGTGAAAGTTTAAATTTCATGCTGTTTTCTGACTAATGCTGCAAGATGCCAAGAGTATCTGCTTAGGAAATAAAATCCTTCTGGATTCCCAGAGAGGAGAATATAGTTAATGCCATCTAAACCAGCAATGGAATGTTTGTTAGGCTTATGTGTCACCAAAGCCTTTTAACTCATTACATGACAAGAGCGAGATAGTGAGATGTCATGTAATGCCAGAAGTTCTAAATAGACAGAGTAAATAAGCAAAGTATTAAATTCTGAGGTTTGTGTGTCCCATATTCAGGCACCAAATCCATGTCATTGAAACTGTATTGAGCTAATGAAGCCTGATTTTTCAAAGGTCATAAAGGCCTGTCATTTATTAGTTCCTTTCCTAAGTCATTGCAAGGAATCCTATATATTTTACACTTGTTTATAGGCACTGAAGTGTGACGATTATGCCATAATAAATGAAGGGTGTTTAAAACGGATATTTCACCAAATACCAACGATCTGACTCAAGCATCTGTGCTATAGCACATTCTTCTGTCCCACTGATTCAGACTGGGATCTGACCCAAGCCCTCTGAAGACAACTTCTGACTTGCAGGTCTGGGTTTCTTCCCACCAGAGAACAAACTGAAGAGGGGCAGTGTGTGTGCTGTCAGGTCATGTGCCCAGGCAGGGGAGGAGGGAAATGGTTTTTAGTCCATTTTGAGACTCCACCTATAAATACCTCTTTCAGAGCATTTGGCAAACATTTAAAAAAAAAAAATTTAAAACATCTGATTCTGACTCAGGTATGGGTTTTGATGACTAGATTTTAAAAGATGTTTAGCTGTGTTATTTTAAATTAATCATTTTAATTAAATTAATTATTACATTATCAAATTAATTATTAAAACCAGTGAGAACTGGTCCTCTAAATGCGTATTGAATGACAGTTGTGAAATAAGATGTTTATTATGTTTTTTTCTACTCTAATAAAATCTTACCATGGTTTTGCTACTTATTTTTCTGTATTAATTTTTGAAGAAAATATTTCACAAAGTCACGTAATCACCAATTACTATAATAGCCACTAGAGGTCTACTGATATCAAAATTCTGCCAACATCAATTATTTCTGCAAGTATTAAAAATGTTTCATCCAGAAGAAAGTGATTCTCATTAAGCATTAGTTGTTTGCTTTGTGAGGTGCATAATTTAATTATTTGAATATTTAACCTCTTAGCGTTGTTTTTAGTAGAGCAGAATTTTGCTGAAGTAGGGAAGAGTCATATTGTAAAAGGGACAATTGAAAGGAAAAATGACTAAAAATCTTCCCAAGTATATTCACCAAGTATATTATAATGTAATTTACTGGGCAGAGTATTTCTTAGTGGTTAACCTTAAAGCAAGCAATGGTTTAATGAAATTGCCCTACAATTAATGGCTTTTTATGGCCTTATTGGATTCCATCTGCCTTTGAGGATTTTTTTGTCTCTAAAAAATAAAACAATCTTCGCTCCCTCTTTTAAATGGTCTTAGTATGTTACTTTTTACATTTCTAACAAGAAGTGGGAATTAGTTTACTCTATTTCCTGTAGGCTTAGTTGTTCATCACAACAACAGGAAAGTATTTGTTGGAACAAAAGGGCTGATAGATTACAATAATGACTTTTCTCCAGAGTCTTCCCTGCAGTCAGGTGACAAATACTGCTTCTAAGTGAGAGCAAAACCAAACCAACAAACCAACAACAAAATTATTAAGTCATAGTTGCCCCGTGATTAATGAGCTCCTTATCTAGAGTTTGTAGGGAATCGGTCCAGGTTGTAAAATGATACATCTGAGGCCTGAATAATATATAGAATTAAACATGATTTATCTGTTCCTGTTCAGCAAAATGATTTTACATCCTCTTTGTCATGGCCTAATCCACTCGCAAAACAGCAGCTTGCATGCCTCAACTTGTTAATAACATGTTGATAACATACTTCATTTTGAAGTATGTTGATAACATACCTCATAACTTGATAACATACCTCATTTTTGTCCCTCACTGAAGTATGACTGTATGGTGACTTCAGTTAACTGTCTAGCAAAAGGCAGATGGTTGACAGCTGAAAAAAAGGAAAAGCCTGTAAAATCTGCCTTTTTTCAGTCTGCTTAATATAACATTAAAAAAAAATAAAAATCAGATGGTCACATCTTTCTTTAAGTTTTAATGAAGGTTTCCATCCAGGCATTCCTCATACTAATCAGAGTTCACCTGTGACTACACCTCTTTGATAGGAGGGGAGATGATTAGGATGATAGCATAACAGTTCAGGATATATCTTCATACTAAACTTATATGAATGGCCACTGTATACACAAGTCATGCCCAAGGTAGTTATCACTCATTGCCCTTTATGAAAATATTTCATTTTTCTCTCTACTTTAAAGTGAAAATACTACATGAAGAGTGCAACGCTTTTGCCTACCAGTAGGCAAAAGTAGGCAGAGTTGTGAAATTAGTTCTTTTGATCATATCCTTGCTTTTTTTATAGAAGAGGGAGGTAACTAACCAGATCCTTTGTGTGTAAAGCATATGATCAGATTAATTCAAGGCTATGCTAGGAGGTGGAATCACATCTTGTCATAACTGTCCAGACCCAGCATCCCACCAGGTTTCACCTCCTTGGAGAGCAGGTGGTGCAGCTCCTCTTCCCTCCCTCACATTTTGGAAGAAGGGTACTTTGAATTTCCTTCCAGGGCTCCAAAGAAGTCTTGTCAGTGATACTGGATGGAACAAAAGAGATATGGTGTGTTAGGACAAAGGGAACATTCTCCAACCATTATCTGTCCTCCTTGTTATTGTCCATGCACCACCTTCTATCTCAGCTGTAAGACTTGGTTGAATAAAAGCAATAGGTTATTATTTTTACTATTGCTATTATTGTCTGTTTCCATAGTTTCTAGGCATTTTCCTGGTACTAGATTCCCCATACAGAATCTGTGATGATCAGCAACCCTGAGTTCTTTGAGCACTGGACAACAGGCAAAATACTTGTACTGTCTGGTCTTCCCCCCAAGCATCCCA
>VXAB01009764.1:77638-141887 GCA_013399175.1 Odontophorus gujanensis | reverse complement strand
CCCATCCCATCCCATCCCATCCCATCCCATCCCATCCCGAGAGGAATGAATGCTGAAAATGATTAATGTGAGGGAGATAAAATGTACAAGATATGTCACAAGAAGGGACTACTGTGTTTTTCATATTTAAGTAAAAGAAGATGTAAACTGTCTGTGTCTAATGAGGCAGTGCTTCCGGAGTCTCCATGAAGCAAAACTAATGGAAGCAAATTTATTTTTAACTCTAAAACACAGTGTTTAAATGGACTCATATGGCAGAACTCATGGAGCTAGCAAGACATTCTTTTCCAGATATTTGAATTACTGGCTATACTTGCTCCTGAATTGTTGATTCAACTTTTCAAGGCTTCCATGTCCATTGCTGTTGTTGCTTCTCCATGTATTAAGTCTGAGGGGAGAAAAGAAAGGGCAAATTATTTTTCCTTCCCTTGGGTAAAATGTGTCGCTTTCTTTTCCCTATGAGGAAGGGATGAGAAATCAAATGACAGTTTATTAGTACTAGCTATGCTCACCCCTGTCTCATGCAGGGACCTCAGCCAGAAATACGTTTTAGGCATTAGGAGTAAATGAGAGGGATATTGTTCACTGCAAGATTGCCAGCCATTCCTGAAGCTCAAAGATACAGCCAGCAGGTTTGACTGAATCCACAATTAAAGCATCCTGAGGATTTAAAAGCTTTTTTCACTTTCATATTTTGTTTCAGTTCCCTAGAGAATATGGTTGGTTTTAAGGGAGTATTAAGCAGAAATGCATATTCAAGCAAGACCCAAGGAAATACCTAGATGAAATGCAAAAATCTGTTTTGGTAAATAAAATGCCGTTTTAGGAATATACATATATATGAATACATATGTATAATTTTGTAATGATTTGGAGAATGTGGGACTTTCCGTTTTGGGGACCTGATACAATGAGAGTGAAAATTGCGGATAAGCAACAGCTTCTGGAGTTCTTTTTACATTTTGTGTGAGAACACAAATATTGGCAACTTAAAATATTTAAATACTGTATTCATATTAAATTATTTAGTTTACTATCAGAGACTCAGTGAACTGTATATAGATAACATGCTGGAGAAAGCTGTCTATGGTGCTGGTTTCATTAACTGAATCATTGTACTGTATATTTAACTTAGGGCTAAGGTGTCTATAAATAGAAAGCCTTCAGGTCTGTGACTTAGAGGCAGGACTTGGGTTTGTGTGTTGCAAGTTGGGAGAAAGAAAGCCTTGGAAGGGGTTTCCTCTAGGCATTAAGTGCTATACATATAAATAAGTATGGGTTTCGTATGTTCCATGGATTCAGTGCCTGGAATACTAACATCCCTGTATTTGAAGCCTTTAATTCATGTGACAGCCTAATGGCAGTGGCTGTCTTCTTGTCCCGAGCGAGTGTCCTGCATGATGTTGTTTGTGTTGTACTGCAGGATGCTGAAATGAGGTTGTCTGGGTCTGGCTGCCTTCCCCTTGGGAAGCTCAGGAAGAGATGTACTGAATCTCACATAAGGCTATCCTAATAAACTGTTTTCCACTTAAACAAATGCTATCTCCTGGGAACTTTTAGAATAGTAACCACTGCATGAATGGCGGTCTTTTTTTTCTTACAGTGAAAAATCTAAAAACCTTAACTGTAGCATCCTTAATATGGGTACTGTTGAGATGCATTATCTTTTGATGCTTTATCATTTACTAACTGAATAGCATTGGGTTCCTACCTGTTTCTGTATGTAACTTAAGTTGTATATACTTCATATTTTTTGAGACTGACCTTCCTTAGGAAATTTTATTCTCCTTACAATATGAAAACTGAGTCATTTGTGATGCTTTCTATTTTTTTTTTTTTTTTGCTTAGATGTATGTATTAAAGAGGTGTCCTGGTTTTAGCTGGGCTAAAGTTTAGTTTCCTTCAGAGAGGCTGGTGTGATGCTGTGTCTTGGGTTTGGGAGAAAAACAGTGCTGATAACACACTGATGCTTTAGCTGTTGATGAGCAGTGCTGCAGAGAGCCAAGTGCATTTCAGTTTTTCAAATTCTTATACTCTCCTGCCAGTGAGGGCCTGGTAGGGCACGAGGAGCTGGAATGGGTTAGAGCCCCTAAACTGGCCAAAGGGATATTCCATGCCATCTGACATCATGTGAAGAAAAAGACCAAACATTAAAACTGATGAAGAAGCCACTCCTAGGGGACTAGCTGGGCATCAGTCAGCAGGTGCTGAGCAATTGCACTGTGCATCACTTATTTTGTAAATATATATATATATAAAATTATAATTACTGTTCTCTTTCCTTTTCTGTCTTAGTAAATGATTTTATCTCAAACCGACNTTATATTTTTTGAGAGACACCTTCCTTAGGAAATTTTATTCTCCTTACAATATGAAAACTGAGTCATTTGTGATGCTTTCTATTTTTTTTTTTTTTGCTTAGATGTATGTATTAAAGAGGTGTCCTGGTTTTAGCTGGGCTAAAGTTTAGTTTCCTTCAGAGAGGCTGGTGTGATGCTGTGTCTTGGGTTTGGGAGAAAAACAGTGCTGATAACACACTGATGCTTTAGCTGTTGATGAGCAGTGCTGCAGAGAGCCAAGTGCATTTCAGTTTTTCAAATTCTTATACTCTCCTGCCAGTGAGGGCCTGGTAGGGCACGAGGAGCTGGAATGGGTTAGAGCCCCTAAACTGGCCAAAGGGATATTCCATGCCATCTGACATCATGTGAAGAAAAAGACCAAACATTAAAACTGATGAAGAAGCCACTCCTAGGGGACTAGCTGGGCATCAGTCAGCAGGTGCTGAGCAATTGCACTGTGCATCACTTATTTTGTAAATATATATATATATAAAATTATAATTACTGTTCTCTTTCCTTTTCTGTCTTAGTAAATGATTTTATCTCAAACCGACTTATACTTATTTGTTTTCTTTTATTATCTTCCCCAGCTTACTGGTGTTAAATGGGTTAACTACGACAAAAAGGGAGGAAGGAAGTTAAGGCAAGCTACCATATTCCTGCACTATATATCTTAGCTGGGGAAATACATGCGTATCTTAAAAGCCTGTTGTGTGAGTCTAGCCCATCAGACCCACTGATGTGTGCATTATAGTTTGTATGTGTGCAGTAAGTGGGATACATCCTGAGTACACCAGATTTATTGTTAATACACCAAACATCTGCAGTAAGTTTGGTGCACTCTGGAATCACTAGTCTTCTTGCACACTGCTGAATAACTGATATATGTATGCATAACAAATTATGCTAGAAAGCATGAAGGGGATTTTTTTTTTTTTTAATTTGTGTGCAGAGAGGTCTTCACTGCAGTATGTACACATTCTGAATTACTCCTTTTAAGTATGTCAGGCTTGTTGTTTGGATGATGCTTGATTTCCAGCACGCTGGCACTCCAGTAAGAGAAATCCAGACAAATATCCAGGATTTTCTGACAAAATTCTTCTGGAGAAGAATCTTCATAAAAAGCCCTTGTGTTTGCTAGTTTATGGAAGAGCAGCGGATTTGAATCTCTTTTGTTCATAAACCGTTTGCAATTCTGTGTACTTATGAAGAAATATTAGCTGAAAGTCCTTGCTACTTAGTATCAAGGGCTTCTAGTAACTCTGCTTAGACACTGCAGAAATACTTCATGTAGAATAAGAATTCATTATCATATTACGTTTCTTGTATTTCCTTGAACTTTACAATATTGCTGTGCCTTGAAAACTGATGTTAAAGAAAAAAAAAAAACTGGTACAAGATGCTCTGGGCTTAGAGGAGATACAATGAAGAATGACTAGAATGCAAGGCAATGTGGAATGAAGAGACATTAAATAAACACTCGGGCTCTTCTGTTCGGAAAAAAACGTATCTGAAAAGTAGTATGACAACAATCTGTACAATTTTAAGTGTTGTATAGTATAATTCCACGCTTTCTCATATTGTCAGAAATTGGGACAGTTCATAAAAAGGGCAGGCAGTGTCATCACAAGAATCAAAAGATGTCTTTGGGCATAGGACATGTTGTGGTACTTATTGTCAGATTAAAAAATTGTTTCAGAAGTCAAAAATTTGAATGATTCAGAAGTGGAGTAAACATAGTCTTTAGGCATAGAGACACTGTTGGCTGCTCAATGTAGCTTTTGAAAATTTTTACTCAGAGAATATCCAACAAGTATTGATTGCTGGAAGCTGCAAAGATGTGCTCGGATAAGGATTATCATATATTTTGCTGTTTATGTGATTGTTTCCTCAACATCTTCCAGCACTGCATGGAACATAAGTTTCTAATGCAGGTGATGGAGGAGCTGATGAGGAAAGGTGTACTGTTGGAGCTTGTTCTTACAAACAAGGAAAAACTGAACGGGAATGTGAAGGCTTGGAGAAACCTTCAATGCAGCTACCATGAGACAGTGGAGTTCAGGATCTTATATGGAAAAAAACAAGGAAAGAAGAAGGATTGCAGCCCTAGACTTCAAGAGAGCCTACTTTGACCTCTTCAAGGACCTAAGTGGAAGTATTCCATGGATTAGAGCATTGGTTGACTTTCCAGCACCACATCTTCCAGACTCAAAATCAGTGCATCACTAAGAGTAAGAAATCAGGCAAAGGTGGCAGTAGACTCATGTGGATGAGCAAGGAGTTCATAGATAAACTCAAATGGAAAAAGAAAGTCTACAGAACGTGGAGAAAGGGACTGGACACTTGGGAGGAATATAGGAACATTGTCAGGGCATGCAGGTAGAAGGCTGAGGCCCACTTGAAATTAAATCTGGTGAGGAGGTCAGTTACAACCAGAAAAACTTCTTTAAGTAAGTCAATAGCAAAAGGAAGACAAAGAAAAATGTGGGTTTGTTGCTGAAAGAGGTGAGTGTCCTGGTAATGGAGGACACTGAAAAGGCAAAGTCACTGAATGTCTTCTTTTCTTCATACTTTACCATTAACACTGCCCCTTGTGAGTATGAAAGAGAGTCTGGGAAAGGAAGACTTCATGGTCGAAGAAAATCTGGTCTTAGATCATCTTGGCTGACTCAGTGCACACAAATGGGGCCTTATGGGATGGACTCACATGTTCTAAGGGAGCTGGTGGAAGACATTGCCAAACCACTCTCCATTGTCTTTGAAGTGTCTTGAAGAAAGAGAAAAGTGCCTGAAGAATGGATGACCTACAGGGAAACTACATACCAGTCATCCTCACCTCTGTCCTTGGGAATGTGATCAAACAACTTACTCTGGATGTCATCTCCAAGCAAGGGGAAGAAAAGGTTATCAGGAAGAGCTGACTTGGCTTGTTGACTACTACAACAAAGGGGACATAATGTTTTACTAATCTGGTAACCTTCTATGATGTGATGACTGTCTGGGTAGATGAGGGGAGAGCAGTGGATGGTGCATACCTTGACTTCAGTAAGGCTTTTGACATTGTCTCCAGTAACATTCTCATAGACAAGCTTAAAAAATGTGGGGTAGATGAGTGGACTGTGAGGTGGATTGAGAACTGGCTGACTGGCAGAGCTCAGAGTGTTGTTGATCAGTAGTGCAGAATCTAATTTGAGGCTTTTAGCTAATAGTGTTTCTCAGAGGTTGGTACTGGGATCGATCTTGTTCAATATCTTTAGTGATCTAGATGAAGGGATAGAATACACCCTCAGCAAGTTTGCTGGTGTTACGGAGCTGGGGGGAGTGGCTGACACACCAGAAGGCTGTGCTGCCACTCAGCAAAACTTTGACAGGCCAATGTGTTGGACAAAGAGGAAACTCATGAGGTTCAGTAAGAGCAAGAGTTGAGTCCTACAGTGGGGGAGGAATAACAGCATACAGCATCTGGAGATGTTCAAAACTCGCCTGGATGCTTTTCTGTATATCTACTGTAGGAAGCCTGGTTTAGCAGGGAGTTGATCTCTGAAGGTTCCTTCCAACCCCCACAATTCTGTGATTCTGTGATCTGCTTTGAATTGGGATACTTAAAAAAATGAATCCTTGCTTGATCCACTCTGATTATTTGTGCTTGCTTTTAGATATCCAGTTATCACCTCTGTTTGTCAGATACTTGATAGGACACACTGTGTAGTGTCATGCAAAGGAAGTCCTGCAGATAAAGGTGGTAGGAGGATTTACTTCCACTAACAGAGTAGCAGAGGAGGAATGTGTAGCAAAACAGGAAGACAAGGCAGTGCTCAGTCGCATGCTGCATTATGAGCCTGCTGATTGATTTTGAGCATCTGTTATGCTAATTATCATAATAAACCATCATAAAAGCTGACTCTTACCTGAATCTGTTTTACCTCCCTCTGTTGTCTAATATAGAATTCTTCACCTGATTGTTTTGTAGAAACATGTTCAGTTCAACCATCCTCAAGTGTTCAGTTTGTTACTGCTGACAATTTGCTGTTCTTGTTTTCATTTTCCTTTTAAAAATAGAGGGTATAGTAATAGATGCACCAGTGGTCACACACACACACACACACACACACACACACACAAAACAGACAACAAACAACAACAAAAACAAACAAACAAAAAAGACAAAAACAAGACAAAAACAACCAAACCAATTAGATCAGACAGAAATGAAGCACCACTGATAAACTGCCCCTTTTGAGATGTTAGGAGAAAATGACTAAGCAGCGAAAATATCACTCTGGAAGTGACCAGCGTGCACACTTTCCTCTGATGCAGAGGAGGGGATGCAGAAATAGGATACAGTGGATTTGTATGTTTCCCAGTCACCTCTGCCCTGGTAAGTCATTTGATTTCTCAGTTTCTTTTCCTGTCTGGAGAGTAAAGCTGAAAATATTGCTTTAAATCCATTCATTTTCTGTCTTCCTTGATTCAGCAGTAGGCTTTGGGCTGGGGAGTTTCTTACTTAGTACGTGCACAGAACCTGTCTTAACAATGACCTGACAGCAGTTGGGGAATGTAAACACTAGTGCACTTACATGAGCACTTACATTAAGCAGAAATACTTAAAGCAAGCAAGCAAGCAAACAAGCAACCAACCAACCAGAAGAAAAGCTACTTTAGCACAAAGAAATAGGAAGGGAGAAGTCCTTGGCTTTTTACTTCTGCCTTTTTTTCTTCATCCCCCTCTTGTACTTCACTGACACTCTCTTTTCCTTAACCTTTCTCAGCTGGCAACAAGGTGGCTTTAAAACAAAAGCTTCACTCTCTTTGATGATGTGCTTTAAAAGGAAGAGTAAATTGTGAGGGAACCAGTGCCTGAACTCGGTGTACCTCCAGAATGTGCGTGGGTGATCTCGAGCTGTGTGATGGCTGCTCTGTGGTGCCACTGAACTGCTCACCTCTGTCACCCTTGTGTACCTTTGTGCTGCAAGGAGTGATGCACTCAGGCATGCCTTGGAGGCAGAGGTTGAGGGAGACACAGGTGTTTTCAGCAGTTCTGCCAGACTTATCTACTGCAGCCTCAAGCATGTGTGACAGATTTGCAAAAGCAAACCAAGAGCACACGTGCATTCTTTCCATAGGGAACCAGTACTCTCTAGTACATTCTGTTTCTGAGCATCCATGGACTTTTAGTCTGGTTTCAGGAAATATGGAAAAGAATTGAAAAAAAAAAAAAAAAAAAAAAAAAAAAAAAAAAAGAAAAGGGACATAGTTATTTCAGTGAAAATCTTTTCCAATCTTAAGATAGGATCAAATGTTGCCATCCTCATTTTGATGTATTAAAACCTGAGTGTTGGTGGTTAACAGTCTTTGTGAATCATGTTTCCTAGTGGGAGATGGGGAAGTGATGCACAGATGGGAGCTAACGATATCCCACACATCTCACCACTTCTCTGTGTGACTGGGCTAGGCTGCTATCAGGACTAGCCATCAAAGTTTGCCTCGCTCATTTTGACTCATGAGGGCAAATATTAGGCTTGGAATATTTCTGTTTCAGAGCCACCAGCCGATGCATGGAGCACTGGGAAAGAAGTGGCACTTGAACTCCTCAAGATATGGCTATCTCACCCTATCTTAGTTTAGTATAACTCCCCATATTTTGCATTTCTTAAATTAGAAGATTGCAGTACTATTAAAGTCACCCATTGGAGCAATAAATGATGCAGAACCCACATAAGCCTCTGTACACAACTGGGATTCCAGCCCCCTAATCCTGGCTGTGCACTTCTCATTGAAATCAGTTCTGCACCGTGGGTGTCCAAGATATTTTTGTCAGTGCTTAGGTTTTGAGCAGCTGTTTCCTTGTTTGTCCAAGTGTCCTATCCCAGGCTGTAAATCTCAGTCCAACTATTCTTTATAGTGAATATCATAGCATATTCTGCCCTGTATCTAAAGCACTCAGAGCTTTGATGCTTCTCTACAATGAATACTCTTAGATTAGTTTTATGGTGCCGTATCCATTCTGTCCCTGTTAGATGTTCCTCAACTTTAATGTATCTTTGAAAATTAGATTGTAGATGAATAAACAGCTGAGGTTATGACCCAGGTAATGTTCTCATGTCTGAACTTTTGTTTATTTATTTTTCTTATCTGCAGTACATAAATGATTTACTACAGGATTGGTGTCCTTTGAATAACTTTTTTATTTAATTCTTTGAGTCTAATGCCAGGTGAGATACTGAATCATGCTCTCATGATTCCTGTCTGAGATTTCCACCCTGGAAAATGCTCCTACCAGGCCCAAAGAGTTACTCCTTATATACCAGTGAAACTTAACAGATCTTTGGGACCAGATGGAAACAGTGAGAAGATATAAAATTTTCTTCATAATGTTCTTCATGTCCTCTTAATTGGCTCTTGCTTCAGCATCTCATGTAAGTCTTCCTGTGATGCACCTTGTAACAAGTGAAGAACTGGAACTGATATTTTGGTACAGATCATCTATGCTTAAGGGGACTGAAGTCTAACTTTGTGGTTGCTGGTTGTATGAAAAGTATCTGTCTTATGACTTGGAAGTTCTTAACTCCATCTTAATTTCTTCCCCAGTTTTTATTCAAGCAGTCATGTGATATTTTGGATAACTTTCTTACCAATGTTGTGACATATACTGAACCAGAATGAAAATTGGAGTACTCAAGACTTTTTTTGGTCTCTCAGAGTTCTTTGTTTATAGAACTTTCAATCATCTCAATATGTTGCTGGATCTTACTTCCAGTTCATTTTCAATATGTGTCTTTTTTTCCTAATCTGTAACTTAAATTGACATCTAGGAGAAGAATCTGTGAAATTTGAAAAAAGATTTAATATTATGTCAGGAAAAAATCAGACTTCATACAACATTGAAAGCAGACCTAAGCATATTCATACATTGAAACGCGTGGTAGGTCATGCAAATTACTATAGTGACATGACTTGGAGTACCAGAAAGGAAATTTGATGCAGCTTCTAAAATTAATTTCATTTGAAACCATGAGGACTATAAAAAGTATTTATCATACAGATAGTAACTGTTGCAATTGCATTAAGTTATGGGATTTATTTTTATTTTTTTATTTTTTATTTTTATTTTTTTTGAAGTAATGGAAAAGATGTGCATAGAAGAGCGGGGCAGAGGAAAGTTGTTGTATATTTAGTGGTAATCCTTAAAATGTAGTCAAAATTCTGTAGTGTAATACTTGAACAATGAACACTTGACCTTTTAAAAACAGAATCATAGAATAGTGGGGGTTGGAAGGGACCTCTAGAGGTCATTGAGCCCAATCCCTTGCTAAAGCAGGTTCTCTGTAGTAGGTTACACAGGTAGGCAGATCATGAGTATCTCCAGTTGAGGAAACTTCACAACCTCTCTAGGCAGCCTGTTCTAGGGCTCTGTAACCCTACTCTGTAAAGAAGTTCTGCATTTTTTGTGTGGAACATCCTATGTTCCTGCTTTTGGCCGTTGTTTTTTGTCCTATTACTACACACTCCTGAAGAGTCTGGCCTCATTCTGTTGCCTCCTGCAGTTTAGATGTTTATAAACATTGATCATATCCCCTCTCAATCTTCTCTTCTCTAGGCTGAGGAAACTCAGGTCTCTCAGTCTTTCCTTGTACAGGAGATGCTCCAGGCACTGTATCATCTTTGTGGCTCTCCACTGGACTCTTTCTAGGAGACCCCTGTCTTTTCTGAACTGGAGAGCCCAAAACTGGACACAGTATTCTAAAAGCGGCCTCACCAGAGCAGAGTAGAGGATCACCTCCCTTGACCTGCTGTCTACAGAACAGGATTGCATTGGCCTTCTTGGCCACAAGGGTACACTGCTGGCTCATGGCCAACCTGCTGTCCACCAAGGCCCTTAGGTCCTTCACAGTTCTCCCCTCCAGCAGTTCATCCCCAAACCTACATTAATGCACATGTTTATTCCTCTCCAAGGACCATAGATTTGTGCACATTGATTTTGGCTAGATGGTCTCTGACCACATCCTTCTCAAACAAAGGGAAATCTTCCATTTCCCAGACTCAGACCCTTACCTCCAGGTTCCAGGATTCCCAAGGGGCAGTCTTTGTAGTAAAAAGAGAAGCAAAGAAGGCTTTCAGTATCTCCACCTCCTCAACATCCTCTGTTACTTCATTTAGTAGTGGGACCGCATTTTCCATTGCTTTTCCTCATAAGAACCAGTGCCCAGGATCACAAGGCTATTTCCACTGCTTGTAGAAGGCCTTATCATCTCCCTCCTCCTGATCAGGTGGCTTGTAGTACACACGCACAACAGTGTCATCCATATTAGCCTGCCTTTAATTATCACCCGCAAACTCTCCACTCAATCATCATTCACCCCTAGGTGGAGCTCGATATGTTCTAGTTGTTCCCTCACATTAAGAGGCGCTCCACCACCTTGCCTCACTGGCCTCTCTTCCCTAAAAGGGACACAGTTATCCATGACAGCATTCCAGTCATTTGTGCTTATTTCCCATTCTGAGTGCATTAGTATTCATGTACTTTAGGGAACAAGAGGGTGCAGGTATCCCTAGAGGGATAGAAGATTTCACATAGACATGCTCACTTTTGAGGTGGCTGGCCTTCTCTGGCTTTTGTCATTAGAGGGAGCTGAGGAGCATTTGTTACTTTCTGTTGTCTTGACTCATTCCCCAGCCAGTTGCAGGGGCATGAGCATTGCCATTGTGGACCTCACTCCCAATTCCTCCAATTTAAAGCATGCCTCAGTAGGTTAGCCAGACTGTTCCCCAAAACTGCCCTGCCCCTTCTAGACAGGTAGATCCCATTGCTCCTTAACAGATAATAATCTTCGTGGAAGGTTCCATTATTACAAAACCCCAAACCCTCACAATGACACCAGTCACGTGACCAGGAGATGATGTGTCTCTTCCTGGCTTCGCTCTTTCCACAAACTGGTAAAATAAAAAAAACTGGTAAAAAAAAAACTGGAGAGGAAGATAACCTGGGCTCCAGTGCTTTTCACTTGTGTATGTATCCAAGGCACACTTCATTTTTAAAATTTGCTAAAAAAGCCAGACTGAATAGTGTGTACACTTTAACATAGAGTTGCTGCTTTCTGACTGAAGTTATCAGAACTTAGAGAAGAAGGCAATAAATACCTGATTGTCTTGATATTTTGTTTATTTATTTTTTACTGAAAAACCCAGCCTGATGTTAGTCAGCCTTCTCTGCACAAAGATAATGCACAAAGACAGGTTGTAGAGCAAAATTCACCTGCAAAAATCTAAACAGAAATCAACAGTCTTTTTAATAGAGTTAAATGTAAATATTTGAAGAAACATACAGAAAAGAAATAATTTCAGAGGCTATGTTATAACACAGTGTAGAAAATACAATAGCACTGAACTTGGAAAACAAATTTAGGAATAGAAACTTAAAGTGTAAATAGGTTTTATATCATTGAATGTGTTTATCTGTCTAAATTAATATGATGCTAAATGCAGTTTTTTATGATAATACCTAGATCACATTCAAAATAAACATTTTATATATCTGTGCCTTGAATTTTCTTTTTGAGAATATGCACTTTAATGCTCGCACTTACGTTTAGGTAGATACAAACAACCTCACCTTCAAAATATCTTGCGCTGAGAGGGAAGATAGCGAATGTGAATTTTTTCAGTGTTATATCCAGTATCCAGGGAACTGCACATGAAAAATCAGAGGTCTTCACTGGTCACATTGGTAGAAACAATCTGGAGAACAGATTTATTATGCAGGAGTACATAATAGTATAATATATAAACACAGTGTACCAAGGAAGAGTTGGGAGCTCAAACATGTTAAGAGCAAAAACTATTAGTGTGTGAGTCACTGAGCTTGTGGCTGATGTAAGGTACATCTACAATAGAAAGGGTCAGGGCTGCTAGTTTGAGCTCTGGACCCCCTGAATGCCTTTAACAGGGCTCCTCCTCAAAGGCTCTGTAGTTTCCATTAACTGAAAAATCAGTCATGGGGCATGTGCATATTTAGCTTTCTCAGTGAGAGGAGATAATCAATGGAAAGTTACTCAGGATTGTAAAACAAATCTTGATGGTAAGGAGTTGGTAAGGTGAGAATCTCATGGTACTAGGTAATAAAATGACATAAGAAATTAATCTGTTTTGAATGTGAAGTAAGAATAATGAAGAAATATAATCCTAAGTTTACACTGACTCTGAACTGGCTGTTACCACCTTGAAATAAAATTGTAGGGGAATACTAAATAGGTCTATGGAAATATGATCTCATGGCTCAGTGATGGCTGACAAACAGAGTGAGAGGTATGAATTGTTAGTGGTAACCATAAAGACATGGGTTAAATAGGATTTGTGGGTACATATTAGATCAGTTACTGCAGTTGGAGAAAGCAGAAAAACTTTAAGGTATGTAAACCTTGATGAAGTTGGTGATAGAAGGAAGAGGCTAAAGAGCTGAGTATAGATGGAGAACAATGGGATCCAATGGGAAAACAATAGAAAACAAAACAGTGAACAGTAGCATCTTTTTCACCACTACCAAAGAGGCTTTTAAGCTAAATGGACTTCCTCTGGTCCAGCATAGCAGTATGCATGTTTCTGTAACACGTCCATGTAAACGTATGTACCTACAGTACCATTCTGCCCTCCTTTTTTCAAAAAGAGTGTTGAAAAAAGGTATGGGGAAAGGTGATCAGTATGATCAAACAGAAAATCATCTTAATGAGAGAAGGAACTTCACAGACTATGACACTTTAACCTAGAAAAAGGGTGACCTAAAGGGTGACATAACTGACATCTATAAAGTCTCAAAAGAAGAAGATGAAGAAAGACCATTAAGTTGTTGTCTTTCAAAATATAAAATGTGTGATAGAGTTATCAGAGTTCATGACCAGAATAAATAAAAGATACTTTTTTTTGTACATCACAAAAGGAGGTTATAGATGCTAAATGCTTATAGTGTTTCAAGGAGTAATTGAAAAAATAGCAGAGAGAAAATCCTTGAAGAGCACAGTCTTTATATTATTCACTGTCTTTCTGCATTTTGAAGTTTCGGATCTGATCTGTGGATCATACACACCATGTCCATGCTGTTCACATTCAGACTTCTCTTGGGAACAAGTCAACCAAGTCTGAGGATTTGGATATCAAAATGTGATGTAATTACTGTGTTTTTACATGTACTCCTATGGAGGATTGTGGCATGCCTTTCTCCTCGTTTGGTTAATTTGCATTTACTGTGCAGATGAGATGGCTTAAGTGTGGACAAAGTCTAACCTTGAGCATCACGGACACAAGCCAATTGGCTCAAGCTAACCAAAAGGTCAAAGCTCACTACCAAGTGTGGTACACAGAGCTAACAATGTAGCCAAAATACGTTAAGTCAGGTTTAGGAAGTATCTGATCTAAACCTGATGGGAAGGTAAACCAAAAATACAAAAGAATTACAGCACTTTTATTTGGTTGAAAGACTGAATTTCCAGAAATATGAGATTCATTATTATTAATTGACAGTTTGATACATGAGCATTAAGAAATGAATGTTTGCATTCTAAAGGCAATATGTACTGATTTCTACAGTTGTAGTTTGTGAAACACAAAAAGAAACAACCTCGCTTTCATTAATTGTAACAGTAGTTTAGGTATTTTCACTGCATTAATCTTGCTGCTGTATGTTTCTTTCGCATTGTGAGAACACAGCATGTGACAGAAAAAATCCGTAACATCATTCAACATCTGATTGTGTGCCCTTTTCCCCTCAAAACTGATTTGCATGCCTACAAATATCAGTGGAACAAGTGGAAATTTGCCTACAAATTTCCCAGTGGAATTGAAGGTATAAAATATTTTCTCTTGAGCTGAAAATTATTTAGCCAAAGATTCTTCAGTATTTGGGAATTCTGGCTGGATGATTTCAAAAGCAAAACCATATGTCGTTTACATGATTTGGAATTTCTCCAGCTGCATAGAACATGAGTAGAAGAGTGAGGAAAAAAAAGAAAGAAGACAGCTAATACTAATTAGATGATAATAAATACAGGTGCTATACTGTGTAGTGTAATTCATCTTCATAGCAAGCTGTGGAATGAGTCAGAGACAGCAGATTCTGAGTGATACTACTCTGTACATGTGCATGTATATTCTTAGTACATGCTAAGATTGAAATTAATATAAAATTGGAAAGGTTATGTAACGTACTTTCAGCATTCAAGATGCACAATTTTGTCTAGGTGTTGAAAATAAACTGAATGGTTTTTGTTTGGTCGGGTTTTCTCAGTGTGCTCTTCTCTATGAATGCAACCAGAATAATGGCAGAAAGAGATGGATGACCATGGATGACCAACCATGGTGGACCATGAAGTCCACCCATGTTGACCCTGACCAGAGCTTGTTCGCGGGCTCACTCCCAGACTTTCCCACAGTTTCCTTTCCCATTCCAGCAAGGTGCCTGTACAGGAGGGCCCCTTCCCTCTCCTACAAAAGCCTTATTCCTGGCTGTACCTGCTCTGCTGCAATCACGTTATGTTGGGACTGACCTCCTGGCCTTCCTATATGACTTGCTGCACTGGAAAGCTGTTGCATGTCTGCCCAGTGTTGCTACCCCCACAACAGGAGACCTGGCTCATATGCAGTCCTTGGTATTCTTCATGTATTGGAGATCATCATGGAGCTCTTTTCTTTCCACATTTGCAGAAAGAGAAGTGGTTTCAGATGGTGCAGATTTGACTTATCTACAGCTCTTTCAGTGCTGAGTACCAGGACTGGTGGTCCTGTTGCTGATGCTGTGCCATGGATGTGGCCATGCATGTAAGCACTCTGGAACAAGGGCACAAAGGGGTAAGGAAATGGTTCTGTGCAAAAGGATGTTTAAAAGCATGGTTTAAGCCTGGCTTTATGAGCTGCCACTTCTTTAATGGGAAAGCTCCCTGAGACATGCTTGTGTCTGCAGTAACTGAAGGCGGCACTGTCATACTCCCACCTCCAGGAATTTACCACAATAAGATGTTGCGTGGTGCTGTGAAAAATAGGAAAAGAGAACCCCTCTGCATGAAAATTTGATCAAACAATTAAAAACGCATCAATACTTGAAACGCGAGGACTATAGAAGCTTTCTGTTATCCTTCTTGAGAAGAAATGTTTAAAGTGAAGGATCCAGACGTGATGCTGGGGAAGCAAATAGCTATCTGCAGGATGGATCACTCAATTTTCTTTGCCTGACAAGAGGAGCCCCGGGAGCTCATTGTGCTGGCGTGTGGACACGTGGCGCTGAGATTTGCTGTTGTCAGCACCCAGCCTTCCCCGGGCAGCGAGCCTTGTGCTCCCAGCACAGCTCTGCACCTCTTTGTGTGATGGGGGTGCAGAGGTGTGGTTATAAAATACTGGGAAACCACTGCCGATGCACGGGGCTTGTCTCACGGCTTCATTTCTTCATCACAGCGAGATGTTTGCACGGGCTTGAGGGTGGGGTGGTGTGTGTGAACAAGCAGTGTTTCACAGCTGCTCATTGAATCAGCGATGTAACGTAAACGAGAATGGCAGTTGCATTAAATAACACTCTGATCTCTCAAGCATATTCTTAACTAGTAATCTCCCCGTAGCAAAACACATAGCTAATCAACCTCCCAGCCTGCCAGTGAACTTGCAGGGGAATGAAATCCTGGAGGAAGGAGCCCGTGCCCCCGAGGAAGGCTGAGTGCATGTTTCGCTGTCGTCTCTGCAGCTCATCTCCCCAGTCCCACTGCTAGAACGTGCTCCGTCACCATGGCAACCCCGTCTCCTGCTTCCTACAGGAAAGATTAGCTCGCGCTGTGCACTGGAGAGAATTTAGGGGAAGTCAAGCTAATCCCTGGGTGCACTGTGAGAGAAAGGTTGGACCTCGCCTGAGGGATGCTGTACCCGCACTGATAGAATTGGCCTGCCACAGACACTGGTATTTAAGTTGAAGAGCAGAATTCACAGTAAGTGTCAGATCCTCCAGAGAGGAATATCGGATGAGGTTTTCTAAGTCTCGCTGAAGACTGTCCCATGCCAACAGTGGAATGACAGCAGGAGGCTGTGTGTGGAATACCAACGTGTTCCACCCGGTTAGGTGCTATTTCAAAGACAGGTTCAAAGCCTCAGCTCCCTGGAATCTAGGTGATAAAATTTTAAAGCATCATGGTGAGATGCGCACCTGGAAAGTCGAAGCGTGCCTCATTTGGTGCACAAAGCTGAGCAAGTGACGATGTGCGTGCCTTACAAATTGCGTGCCTCGGGATTCCGTGTGCCAAAAAATGAGCGGGAAACGTGCTTGGTGTGTGCCGCAAACCCAGCTGCAGACGTGCTGAACTGCCAGCAGTGAGCGCGAAAATGTACAGCTCCTGATTCAGCAGTGTGTTTGCTTCCTATTAAAACCCAAACAGAGAAAACATCAGCTTTTTAAAGATACAGTCATGATCCAAGCTTGTCTTTGAGGAGAACTCATTTTACTGTAGCTGAATTGGGGCGTTGTGTGACATGATGCAGCATGTGAAGTGTGTGTCTGTTCTATTGCTCGTAGTAGATAAACAGAGGGTGTTGTAGCTGTTCCACTGCCGGTTGTTTTAGTGCTCTCGTTTTCTTTGCTGTGGTCCTGTATTTCACTTTAACAGATGCTCAGATCTACCAGCTTTAAATTAGACAATTTGTGATAAGATTTGAGCTGTCTGTTTTTTGTTACTGTCAGCTATTCCTAAAAATGTTTTTTTTTTTCAGCTTTTTCTATATTCAGCCTATGTATTTTTAGTGTCAGTGTGTTTGTTTGTTTTTTTTCTCTGTTGAGTTTTTCAGTGTAAAAGGAATTTAAGATTATTTAATATATACAAGTACTATCTAATTTAAATCTATTTGTGAGTATGTTTTACATATATGAGGTGTATATGTATGCGTGTTTCTGCAATACACACATGCATACGTATATGCAGACAAATGGGCTCTTTGTTTTAATGAGGCCCATTACTGACTCGTGATAATATAACAGACCTGTTTTCACTTTGAAGGTCAGGTGATTTTCACATATCTAAAGCATTTCTCGTTGCAAAAATCTAACAAATAATGCTCAGCCTGCTTAAAGAAACAGCACTTGCCATATTTCTCTGTGTCTCTATACAGTGAAAAGGGAAAGCATCATGACTGATAGGATGAAAGACCACTGCGTTGTTTTTCCTGAGATCTGGGTCCAAGAAATAGGTTCTCAAAGGACGTATGTTTTCTTCTATTCCCTCCCAAAGCATTTTGGAATGACTCACACATAAGCCCTACATTGATTAATATAAGAGTAATCTTCCCTGAAAACTTTCATTTTATTTTATTTTTTTTAACATGTTTACCAAACAGTAATAGCTCTGTTAATGAAAAAGAATGTCTGTCTTCTCTGTAGGTGTTAAAATCAGTAGCCACTGTATCTATAGAGGACTATAGAAATAAACACAAAAGATGTGGAAGCTTTATTGCATTTTTCAGAGTAGCCCTTGAATATGTGGTAGACATATGTGTGACAGTGTCTCAAAGTTGTGATTTGTTATCCTGGTTGTTTTTTTATTTTTTTATTTTTTATTTTTATTTTTGATCCTGTGTCTAAATTGTGTATGGAATAAGGTTATCTGGTCGAACTTTGTCTCAGCTTCTTCTGTCTTCTGCAAAGCATGTGATTTTAGGAAGTTGCTCCAAGTTTTATTAGGACTGAATTTTCACAAAGGTTCCTTGTCTGTATTTCTAGACAACTTCACTACTAACTGTAAGCAGGACTAACTGCACATGTAAGTGCCATAAGGGTCAAAGCCCGTTCCCAGACCCGTAAGCCATGCTATATTCTCTTTCATGAAAAGGATGTGAATACTTCTTTAGTTACAGTGTGAGGGCAGATCCACCTAGTAGACGCAGCTCAGGCTCTGTAGTCCAGGCCTCCAAACTTAGGGAGTTCAGTATAAACAATATAAACTCTGTGTGATGATTAAAGAAAACTAATTTTCTAGAGTTATGAGGAACTAAAAAGCTGAGGTGACTCAGAACACTGTACATTAAAAAATAGATCAGAGTTCCTAAACTCCTAAAAATTATTGCAGTAGCATCTTCTACCAAGTTTCCTCAATTAGTTTCTCTTGCTGTGACCACTCTTGGCATCCTCAACACAGGGATCACTCTGCCCAACCTCTTCTGGGGTCCTGGGCAATCTAATCTAGTACCTGATCTAGTGACAGGCAGACCTGCCTTTGGCAGTAGGGGATTGGAACTAGATGATCCATGAGGTCCAACCCAAGCCATTCTATGATTCTATTCTATGATGATTCTTCTCTTTATTTTATTTCTGCTCAATGTTCCTGCTCTCTGCAGGTATTGCTTCTACCTGACCTGCTCCTCCCTGTGTGACAGTGTTCCAGCATTCAGGCTGTCTGCTGGCTAGATGTTGGACAAGCAAATGTAATGCTCTCTGATGGATCTTTTCCATGATAAAAGTCACAGAATCACAACTGTGGGGGTTGGAAGGGACCTCTAGAGATCATCAATTCCAACACCCCTGCCAAAGCAGCTCCCTAGATCAGGTTGCACAGGTAGGCGTCCAGGCAGATCTTGATTATCTCCAGAGAAGGAGACTCCACAACCTCTGGGGAACCTGTTCCGGTGAAAATAATATGTTTCAATGCAAATAGTTCACCAGATCAAAGTTTAGAATTATGACACCAATCTGAAAAATATTGGCATTGACGTGTCACTCTCTTCCCTTGAAAAATTTCTTACTATTTCCAAAAATAAAAAAAAATCCAAAAACCTTAGTGATGAAGCATAACCCCTGCCTACAACCTGAGATCTTCCCTCACTTGGAGTGCATGGATAACAATTAGTCCCTTTCTCATTCAGATCCTCATTCAGGAAAAAATGGGCAAGATGTTCAGCACTTCCCAGGTGGCACGTTGCACCTCACAGGAGCTGGCTGTCTGTTAACATCCATAGATAAGATAAAATCACAAACTCTATTCTGTCCCAGCAGGAATCTTGCTGCTGGTCTCTCATTAAATCAATAACAGAAATCACAAACTTATACTATATATAAACTTTTGACTACATTGCATCTTTAAGCACAATGTATGTGTCCCTCCATCTCGGAGATTTATCCAGCTCATTTTGTTAGGAAAGCAGCAATATATGTATGACGATGTATTTTCTTGGTTGCAAGGCATTTTGTTCCATGAGGCTTCTCTGCCTTTTTAATTCCTCCAATACGTATGTTTCTCATGTTTACAGTAATAGCCACGTGGGAATATTTTGATTAATTTAAACCTCCTTTATCTTTCTTTTCTTCCGAAAGTACAACTCTGAAGCCAGTAGGTGTGTGTAAATTACATTAATTTAATGGGCTAAATTATTTCCCAGGTAGCACACACTGGCTGCTGTTGACTTTAGCAAGATTAAGAACATATATCCAAAGGTAGATTTCAGCCCTCTATATGGTGTTTTTCTGATCAGCTTTGTAGCAGTTAATTAAAAAGTGCTTTCTCAGTGGTGTGCTATTGGCTTCATGGTCTGTGTGCAGTACATGTTTTATATTAGCTGAAGAGCTTGGCAAAACAGCATTCTTAATTTTCAGAAAGGCCACATACAAAGGGTGAGAAAAGATTTCCCAGTCAAATTCTATTTCTAGTGTTACATGTGATACTTCCTGCTTTATATGATGACAGCCTTAATATTAATGCAGGGGGATTTGTTCTTGTTGTGACCTCATTATTCTTGTAGTTAAGTATGCTACTAGCCATGGCAAACTGAACTTTTTAGTCTTCTCCAAAGTTTATTTCATTTGTCAGACTATGACAGTAGTGGGCTAAAAGGAGCATGAGGGGCAAACAACCACCCTATCGGGCAATGCTAAGTGCCATTTTACAATCAAAATGTCAAAATAAGTAGCATTAGTTTCAATAATATGAAAATTGAAATTGCAGTAGAAATTTATACAATGGGAATCCAGGACTTCTCTTACTCTTTGCAACCACCTGGACTTTTACAAGGGTTAGGAGAATGAGTACGAGCTCAAGATCTGAGTGATCAATCTTTTAACATGTAGTACAGTTTGATTACTCAATGCATATTTTTTCCTGGCAATATATTAATTACTGGTGTACTCTGGCATGGATATGATGGTATGTCTATAGGAGGATAATAAGTTCTTTTGAGTTTGTGTTTCTCTAGTTGTTATAGTTGATACTGTTTCCTGAAACATAGTGAGTATGTTTCAGAAAAATACATACTCTACTGAGTAGAGGAAGATAAGATAGTTGCTTTTGTATTATAGAAAGTTACGTGTTTCATGGCTTTTGTACAATAAAAAACATGCGTGAGCCAACTCTGTAAGAACAGGGTTTTTCTGTTTGCTTTTCCTGTATTTCATAAAATATCCATATACAGTGGGATTCTATACACACCATAAATTCATTATCATTTGTAGCAATAAAAATAATTACCATCCCTAATTAGATTAAATTATTTGCTTCAGGTTTCCATTGCTTTGTCAATTTCCTCTTTTAAAAATATATTTTTTATGTGTGAGTAGTTGAACTGAAGTTAGACATCAGTCACCTGAAATACTTGGTCCTCACAAGACCATTGGCATGGGTTGATGTCAACATTAGCAGTAGTCTAGTGAGTGACTGTGATTTGTGAATTCATTCAGCCAGCAGCAAACCAAATGAGATGTGATCAAAACACTGTTTTGAATATTCAGGTCCAAATGCAACGGTGTGATGCTACTCACTAATGATGTTCCATTCTGTTCTTCATTGCCATGTAATTTACTGAAGATTGTTTTTAATGATTTGTACTGTGGTTATCACATGATGTAGAAATTGCACTAACAGTACCACTCCTGTTTGCAAATGTGCTGTAGGCATTATTCAACTTCTTATTTTTTATCTTAATTTCCTGCAACAGCAGCTGTGTTACTGAGTTTGACAGCTACTTTTAGTGTAGGAAACTCCAGACACTGCAGAGTTCATTGTTGAAGTTAGAAAGAAACGCATTTTCTGAAAATAGATTGAAAGTCAGGTTGTAACATCTACATAGAAATTACTTCCTTACCCATGATTTTTACCTAATTTCTCAATTGTTTCTTGCTCTTTATTAGAAATATGTCAAACTACAGCTGTCCCAAGTGTTCCTTAGCAGTATAAGATAATCTCAAAATTTAAGTAGCTCTCAAAAGGTGTTAACCATGAAAGGCATTTCAAGTTCAGCCTGAAAGTTTTTGGACCAAAAGTCGAACAATCTCCTGGGTCATTTTTCCTACAGTTGAGAAATTCAAACCTCTTATCTGAATCGAGTTGTGAAGAAATTGAAATTTAGGTATTTTCTGTATCATCAGTAATTTCTCCATCTCCATCTCCATGGACTTTTCTTTGCTATGTTTTATGTTGTTCCAGGACTTAAACTGATTTTGGAGAAAGAGGATCAGAACTATTGTTCCTAGCTGTTTGCATGAAGAGGAATGCCAATAATATCTTTGAACTATTACAAACTTTTCTGAATAGGAAATTAACAATCTTAGAATGCCTTCTAAATGCTTCTCAGTTGGAGCTACTGTAGTTGTCTCAGGCTCATAAAGAGTGGTGTTCCATTTTACAGAGGCTATTCTTTTATTCTTCCAAAATGATGTTGTTCTTACATTGGAGAATTAAAGATGACAACAATTGTTTTTCCTGAAGCTGAAACTTTTTAAAGTGACTGAATGGATATCATAGACCGATTGGTCATTTTGTGTCAGTATTTTAGTCTGTGTTTAATTCTGTTGTATTCACTTATTCAGGTGTAATAAAACTATGCTTTGCCATGACTGATCTGTAATTTAAGGACCAATTTAGCATCTCACCCTGAAGCCTTCTGTTGATTCCAAAATAAGAACAGAACTGGTAACAGTATGAGAAACTGTCATATCTGGAGCACCTGTAGGAACCATCAACAACAAACTTGCCAACCCAAATTTGTTTTTGAAGTGCAAGTAATAGTTTAGATCAGATAACTTTTACTATTTACCTTAGATTATATTATTTGTTGCATTGGTCATATTATTTCTTCTGATGGCTGTAATTTATAGATGCGGAAAAGGAAAAGTCAGTTGTTGTTCCGTGGAAGAGGGCACATTAAGCATTTCATGCTGTTCAGATATCAGTATTGTTTGCTTTTGCACTAGATACGAAAAAAACCAGTCAATTCAGATAGTAATAGGTATTGCCAACAGCATTCTAATCATGATCAAGATCAATACCATGTATTCTTTTTTACAGGACAAGTAACTTTTCTACTTAATCCAATGATAATAACTTTCCACCCAGAAATTATAAACTTTTTCTGTTCTCAAAACCGGCTTCAGATCCATATTCTGCTTCTAAAACTGTATAGCTAAGCTATAACTATTATTATTTAGGAAGAAGTTGGTTTTTGAAGGTGATGATAATTGCAGAGCAGTGACCTGGGTTTTGAAAGAACTTCCCAGGAATTCTGTTGCTTTGATGAGCATTTATATCTTACTTAAGCAGGAGAAAGTAGGTGCTACTCATTGTTTTTGCAAACACTGTATAATCTCTATCTTATCTGGAACTTCAGGAACAGGTTTGTCACACAGTAGTAACAGCAGTGCTGTTTCTGTTTCCAATGTGCATTTCATTTAGATTGAAGTAGCTACATAGGGATGATCCCTACAAAACATCTGTATCATGGGCCAAACAATCTTGTTTACAGACAGATTTTAAAGGAAAGTAAATAACACAGAAGATTTTGCAATAGCATTGTCCTTTGCTTCGTTATTTAAAATAATACCAGATATGTTTTTGAGTGCTCTTGACCCAGGCGAGGTTTACAGTAAAGAACAATATTGTGATCAGAACGCTTTGTTTGCCAGGAGTACCCTGCCACTTTCCACATACAGATCAATTGGGCTAGCTCAGCAAATAGTCATTTCACAAAATTTTATGCTGCTCTACATCCTTAGATCATCCCTTATTATAACAAGGCCAAGTAAGTATTAAAGTTGAGTATGGCTTCATTATTTCCCTTTCTAGCACTCTGAGCTTTAACAACAACCTGGACATAAATAGTTGAAATTGTAGTGAGAAACCTCCTCAAATTCAGTTTCCATTGGTAATTGTTTCTCATCAATACTGTAAAGTGCAGAAAAATCATGTGCTACAAATACTCTGTGGGTGGACTCTTCCATTACTGAATCCTACAGTGACAACAGAAATGAATGTACCTGTTAGTTTCTTACTTAAGAAATCTCTCTAGTCTGCTAGGAACTGCAAAACCATTCATGGATTCTCACTAAAGAAAGATATTCTGTTTATTCGACTTCCCAGCCCCACTAAGTATTCTGTTTTTGCATGTAGGTCATAATGATGTTTCCATAAGGGCAAAATGACCACCTTTAACAAAAAGAAAAGTTTTGAAAGTTACTTAATTAGTATTAGGTCCAAGATTTTATAGTAGTATTTCGGCTGGCATTGGCTGTGAAATGATTGCCTTTATGTAAAGGATTTCAAGCACAGAAGTCTTCAGGTTTTCCCATCTTTCATTTACAGGTTTGTTCAAGACATCCTCTCGTACTTGTCCTGTTCTCCACCAAAGTGCAGTCCACTGCTCTGCAGAGTCCATAGGGAGAAGAGATTCAAATTTAGATGCATTGCTTAGTGAAGTGGCTTGACAGTTTCATTTTCAAGTTCACAATTTGAGAGAGGAGTAACAGTGGATATAGCAGAACTGTCTCTCAGACCCTTTGAGTTTTGTGAAGTTTGCTCATCGTATCATAGTTATTTGGCTTGCCAGAGATCTGGTAAGATCATTATGTCTTCAGATAACTCTTATTCTGTTGATTTGTAGGTGATGCATGAGGAAATGCTTATCTGCACTATAGGAACTCTACAAAATATGCACAGTAGGTGCAAATGACTTTAACACCTTTTCTAAAAGTAATTTCTGAAAATTAAAGAGCATGTTTTAATTTTGACAGTCAGATTGGAAGTTAATGTCCATCTGTAATAGTATGATGTATTCAGGATTTAGAAGCGGGGGCTTAACGAAGGCAGAAAAAACCTTCTCGTAATATTAACTATCTCACAGAAAGTCCACAGTCTTCTGCCTAGTATCATCCAATTGATAATAAAGATCTAAAATTGTAGATAACAGTTTACAGATATTGTTTGAAAATCTGTTGTTTTTCAATGGAATAACTTCCATTATAACTTCCGTTATATGATTCAGGATTCCACTGAATTTGGCCGTGTTATTTCTCAGTTATATGGCAAAAGAAGGAAATAACAGTGCCTTCTAATGGAATTCAAACACTACAGAGCAGTAGCAAGTAACAAAGAAGAAAAATTGGCTCCAGCTCCTGCTCCCCCTCCACCGCCCCCTTCAGAAGACCCACAACTACTTGCAAGAGGAGTGCAATCTCCACTCAGAGAGAAGCCACTCTCTGGGCTCCCCCTTAAATGAGGGGTGAGGAGGGGTAGATCCAGGCTCCACACCTTCCTGTCACTCAGGTGCATGGCTTGCACCTGAGCTCCCTGGGTTAGCCATGCCTTCTCACCGGGTGCTCAGCCATTGTTTCAGACTGAGACCTGGCAATTCTGCTGCAGAAGTACAGAGAATATCAGAAGTTATACTTTTGTACCATTTCTTTACATCTCTCTGGTCAGTTTTAGCAATCACTATAAGAGAGACGTTTTTCAGATTGATCAAAGGGATGACAGGAACTGTTATTTTTCTTCCTTTTGTTTGATACTGTTATTGTAATCGACATGCTGGTGAGACTCCTGATGTGGTTATGTCACTTATCTCAATGGCAATATTTTTGCGTTCAGGTAACTCTTCCTTAACGTGGATGAATATTGTCATCTTTTGTATTACTTGCTGATGTTTGGGGAAGTGTTTAAGTGTTGTAGATACTGAATATTGTTAACTAACAGTTATAGTGAAAAATAAGAAAGCGTAATTTATATAGAAGCCACAGATGATTGCATTTCAGATGGAGAAAGGCCAATGAGTTTGTTATCAAGTGTTTCCCTGTTTTACTGGAATACTGATTTCACTCAAACAGTGAGGACATCATAAACTGTAGCTACCCAAGGCGTGCTTAAATAGGGAAACAGCAGAGTACATGTTGCCAATTAAAAATGACAGAATAAAAAGCAAACATTCAAAAGGGACCCATAAACTATATCCATCAAACAGGCTTATTTACTCAGGTTTGTAATAGCAGTGTTCCAAGCTCAGAATCCTTCATCAAATTTCTAAACTGTAGTTTATAAATGGATTCTGCGGCGTAAAGTTTGGGGCCTCAAGAATGAGTTGGGACTCAGTGTTGCTAAGGAAATACGAAGCTCAAAACAGTCATTTGTGATTGCTTTCTAGGATTCTCTTTTCTTTCTTTCTTACTTTCAAAGAGAGCTATAATGAGCCGTAGGTCCTCAACCTTGCTGGCTTTACAGAAGAGCAGGTAAAGCTTTGCCTATGGGAGCAGAGCTGTCAGGCAGCCATGTGTCTTGCTTGTGCTCAGGGCTTCAACCTTCTAGAATGGAGTACAGACTGATGTCTCTGTGTGAACCCACTCAAAAGATCAAAGTTGGCAAGCTACATATTAGACTTCTAGGGGTTTTATTAGATACACCAACATCTGTGGCATGCAATCTGTAGAAATTTTACTCTCCTGACTCCAGTTTGATCTTTTGTCTTCGCTTTCATCTTCAGGCAGATCCTGATGAAGTAGAAGCTGACATTGCAAAAATGCTGTAGACCTGAGTGGTAGATGAGTTTAGCATAATTCATTTCAACCTCTTTTGGGTTGCAGCTTAGGAACCAAATTTGACCCTACATTTTACTCTTTTGTCGGTTGCCGGCACATTACCACATTCCTTTTGCTGCCAGGAATGGCTTTAGCAGTTAGCTAGAGAAGCCAAACCCTCTTTCAGGTTGGGCAAGAAAGAGTCAAGGATAACATCTCTTGGGTTATACAAATACAAAATATTTTGTATTTCTCCTTTTCTTAACGTGTTTCTGTCTCCGTCTTCCTTTGTTGCAGATATGTTTTGTGCATGGTTGGAATTTCCCTCAAGAATAAGAGCTGGTCCATCTTGAACGTGGCCTGCCTGCATGCCTTCCAGCCTTCCCCAGTTCCTAGTTTTGTATCAGTAAACTGTTCTGATGCCTGTTGTTCTGTTTAGGATGGGTGCAAGCCAATACCTCTGGCACAACTCATCTGTCTGGCTGAGAACTTCTTCCTGAATTACTTGTCCAGAAATGGAGCTCTAAGCCACAGTTCTCAAGGCCAGATGACATTTTCCTGATAAATAGAAAGACTTAGAATGTTTAGAGGATTTTCAAGTTTTCTGTATTAAGAACTGCTTGATAGATCTTTTGCAACAAAACTGCCCCAGAATTTTCTGCAGAATAAAGAGAAAATGAAGGACTTTCTCCCCGGATGCAGTGAAGGCCATGTCTTTTGATGTGGAAATGCCAAAGCACAAGTAAAAACTAGATGCATAGTGATAATAAAACAACAGTGGTCCCAGTGAGCTCTTCAATTGGTTATTTACATGTATGATACTCCCCAAATAGCTATCCTGCTTCATCTCCTTGTGAATATTCAGAAACAGAGCTCTGCAGGCAAAGTAAGCCTGCAGTCACCCAAAAAGCTTTATAAATGTGCCCTTGTCAGCACTGCTGTGACTGACAGGGCAGTATTACTTATCTGACAGTTGCTGATGCCATGGAGTGGCAATTCATTGTTCTTGTTTAATGTTACAATTGAATACAAACATCTGCCTGTTTTGTGCCTACTCTGAGAAAAGACACATCTATCCACGGAAAAACTGTTAATTACTACTTTCTGTTTGTTTAATAACAAAATAAAATCTACAGGCTGGCTAAAGCTGATATGACTGTATATGTGCATGTGTATATCAAACCTATGAATCTTACTGTCCTCTCACGGGCAACAGTTAAGGATTAGTTTTGTAGTTTTCTTTGTTCCTTTTCCTTTTTATAAGAAGATGCAATGCTTGAATACAAATTTACTCCTGACCTATTCTTTCAACACTGAAATCAACAGTGAGGGGTTCATTGATCACCATCACATCAAACCTGATGGAAATTCCAGGTTCCAATTTCAATGCAGTAAATTCCAAGGTTGAATTCACAGAAACCAACCATTTCAGGAAAGCTATGTGTAGAACGATAAAAGCAATAATTGTTAATGTTATTGATGTTAACTGAAGAGGACAATTAATACATATTCCTGCAAAGAAGCAATGCAATCCCACTGAGAATGGAGGAAATGTTCTTTGCACATCACTCTACTCACATCCTCTTTATACCTGCTCATTGTTTCTTTGCCACAGTACTGACATTTTAGAGGAAACGAAATGGCAGTAACTTTTCTGAGGAGCAGAAAAGTGTGCTTGAGACTTGTACAGATTCAAAGAGTGACTAGATATTTATCTGGAAAAGAAATGTGCTGAGTATCAGATCACCTCCAGCTCAGGAAGACCTTGAACTGAAATTCACTAAGGGCTGGGCAAGCTGGAGAGGTGAGAATTCTCTACTCTGGCCTTATTCTCTTCCCCAAACATTTCCTAACAGCCACTTCTGGAGATAGGATATTGTGCTAAATGGATTTTTGATCTAACCAGGTATGGCTGTTCTTATGCTATATGAAATAAGGAATAATAGAGGGTCTGAAATCACCTTTGTACCTCCATTAATTCTCCTAGTGTTCTTTATCATAATGTGAAAAGGAAAGGAGAAGATGAATAGATTTAGTTGATTTCAACTGGCCTTTAAGTTATGTATTGAACTCATGCTTGAAACATGACTTGTGTTACAAATGAAGCATAACCAAATACATAACTGTGACAAATTGATATTAAATGGTCATTGTGAAAAGTGGTGGGAGTGAAATGTGACCTCACCTTTTTATTAGTTCTTGTAGAAAAGTCTTTATAATTATTTCATACTACAGAAATTCCTGTGAGTCAGCAGTCTGTACCACCTTTTCTCTGATTCACTGTACCCCTCTCCCCAAGTTGTCTGCCACTGGTTGCAATCAGTAGAGGTTTTTTTTCAATAGCTACCATTATGAATGTTTGTTAGCATGGCTTGGGCACGTGGAAATTCAGAAAGAACTTACTAACTTACTTAATTTTAAATGTATGCTTATGTAGCGTATCATTTTCATCAAAATTGAATTTTAACACAGAAAAAAATGAAGCATGTTTAATGTTGATGTCAAAGGTTTAAAGGAAGTAGCATAGTATACAAAACTGCTCTGGAGTCTGTCACTTTTGGTCTGCAGCTGTCTGTTGCAAGTGGTCCTGTTCAAATGAATCAGATTGCTATGGGTGTAAGCTGTTGTTCAGCAAGACCTCAGCTTCTGCTATCCAGCCCAAAGAGATTAAAGCAACCTTCGTTATACAGAACTTTGGTAGGCAATCTGTGAGAGTGGGTTTTATGACACTCTGCACTTGCACAGGCAGCAGCTTCAGTCTCACTCTTCCCACTCAACTCATTCATAACCAACCTCCTCCTTTTGGAAAGAACAGCTACCCATCTTACAGTAACTGCAACTCTCAGAGATGCTCTGTCAACGGGCAGCCCACTGCAAGTGTTCATTTAACCCGCATACTTGCCACCTTGGAATCTGCAAGCATCAGTGTGTGTCTGAGCTGCATATGTGCCCATATCTAATCTTCATGTCTAAGAGAAAAGCAAGAAAAGTGGCCCCAACAATTGCCCTATTCATTTGCTGCAGTTAATCAGACTGATTATCTTCAGTAATGGTGTTATCATGTATGATTCTCCTCATATGGTCAAATTTGTCTCAAAAGAACCAAAGTTGCTGTGCTGCTTTGGCATCTCTGGGTTCTCGCTTCATTCTTTGTGTTAAAGAGAGGGGTCCTTAGCTCCCTGGCCCATCACTGTTCTTTCAGCAGATATGAACCTCCTGGCGGCTGTGCGGTTGTGGAACTGCATCACACTGCTGCTGTTAGAGCTGAAGGGCAATCCTATAGATCTCTGACTTGTAAAATATACAGTAAGTTTCTAGTAATTTTTGTACAAATCTCAACTATGGAAAGTAGTTAAGTAGGCTCTAAATATTAATTGAATTCTATATTGACAAGTAACTTATGAATACGAGACAAATTATTTGGAGGTCTGCCTTTGTGTGGAAGGCTTTGTTGACTGCCTTTCTGAGTTATCTTCAAGGAATATGAGAAGTCTGAGTGATTTATAGTGTGAAATTGTTTCCTAACAATAATGCAAGTGATTCTTTAAAACATCTGTAGATTTTTCTGTTGAGAAGATAAGTGAGAATTGTATGTATGTACCTTCGTTTGAGGTTCACAGTAGATCTGTGATGTGATGAGTTTCAGATCTAAAATTTGTACTCTCAGAAAACTGGTGCGTGAGGGACTTGTTATTCAAGTCAAATTTCAGGCACACTTCAGCTTGTTTCCCTTTAAGAGAGCACTTACTGAACAGTGTTGTGCATTTGACATAACTGATACAAGTACAGTTCTCTCTGGTGGAAGAACTGCATTTTAAACTGTAACAGAAGAATATTTGCTGTGAACAAAATGTGCTTTTTGGACCATTCAAAAATCTAGATGCTGTTGGTAGGAAAACGTAATCCTTTAGATTAATACGTGATTTCCTGCTCTAAATCATAGTGTCCTCAGGCTGCCAACTGTCATGGAAATCACTTACACAATGTGAGGTGTAAAATATAGAGAAACTGAATTTTGGCCAAGATTTAGGTCACGTAGCAGATAATTGAAACGAAGGATGCAACAGTTCTGAGAAACATAACTCTTTAGAGCATGTGTTTTTGAGTGTTGATTGGGCTTTTTTTCCTGGCATTTTATTTTCAGACTGGACAGTGCCCCTTGGTTCAGCAGAAGGCAGAGTGCAGCCATCAGTACAACCAGCATTCCTCTGGGAGATTATGCTCCTTAATCCCTTGAAGGGCATACGTGTATAGGTGTTTCTGAGAAGCAAAACACATACCTGTTTTGCAGTCAGATTCTCTCTTTTCAGACTTATGCAACAAAAATTGTTGTAGATATATTTCCAGCCTTCCAGTGTGTGGGGTAAGGGTTCAAAGTGACACAATTCCTAAAGGTATCTTGCTCTGAGCAAGCAGCATTGTCTGATAAAGCCATCATTCACTATCGTGGCTGATGTCTTTGGACAGCAGTGGCCTGGGGAGGAATTGAAGATATGAACTTTTCCCAGTGCCTCTTTTGCGACTGTCCTGGCACACAATGTGGATCAGGAAGCTATCTGCCCTCCTTCAGCTCATGGTACATGCAACTGTAAAGTGCTTTCTTGGAGATCTTCCCATAAACCTTCCCAAGCTGTGGTTATGGCAAGAGGCATATCACAAAAACACACTGTCCTTGCATCAGTGGTGCAATCACTGCCCACGCATCAACTGACTGTGGTGGAGGCCAGGCCCAGGCTGACCCCATGATGCCACCATGATGCCATTGAATCCTGGGGCCTACCATGTTCCCTGCTTACAGCTCTATGGAGCCCAGGGGCTGGGCCTCTGCCTTAACCCCCTTGCTGCTCACCTTTAGAGGTGTCCTTCATGAAACAGGAGCCTTTTTTTCCTCAGAGCAGTTACTCCTGACAGAATCCGTGTTTCTGTGCCTTGGCTTTAGAGTAGCCTTATTCTTGGCATAAACAGACCACCTGCCCAGGAATGAGAAATGCACAAACCTTGCAATTTGGTTACCTTGGTAACATCTGTGAGGAACTACCAGCGCTAATCCACTATTTTTTTCTTGATCTCTTTTATGGCAATGCATATTTATTTTTACTTGGCAAAAGTGTGCTTTATGGCCATTGAAGCTGTTCTACTGAAAATTTTTCCTAACTGGTAATCAGGAAAATGTTTCTAACAAGCAAGGTTAAGTGACTGTAAAAGATGGTATTTGACTTTATAGCAGAACTGAGATCTACCATCAAGTAACAAAGCTTTTGCCAAGCAAAGCCAAAGTCATGTATGTACCATATTACTGTTTCAAAGTAATATAATATTTGATGACATTTATTCATCAAAGGAATTTTTCAGTACTTATATTTCAGAACTGGCAGAAAAGAGCTGTTTAATTTTTTTCTTTCTCACTGAACAGGCACACGTGCAGGTTTTAGTTGTCAATCGTTCATCATACAGAAAAAAAAAAAAGAAATAAAAGGAAGGAAGAATTAAAACGATTGTTACTGACTCCAAGTCTAAGTAAAAGCCTTGCTTTGGACTTCAACTATTCCTGGATCTGGCTCCGGACAGATCTGCGTTCCTACTCCATCACTCCCATTTAGCCATCTGGTTCCTCTGCACTGTGAGATCCAAGATTCTCAGCTGCCAGCACACAATGGCTTCCGAACGATCAGATTTAGGTGCTGCAGAGGAAGCAGTGGCCCCAGCTTTTAGCTGGATCTGTGCATTCTCTGGTAACTGAATTGTTTCTCCCTTTGCTTCCAACCACAGGGAATATCCTGAACTCTTCAAAGGGAGGAACATCCACCAATTGGTGCTGATTGATTTAATTAATTAATTTGAATCTAACAGTCACATGTTTAACTGATAATCAAGACGCCAATCATCTACTAACAGTCTGAAATACAAATCAGCCATAACAAAAGTAAAAAAAAAAATAAAATAACACCCCCTTTTTCAGATGCCATTTTCTAGATCTGAATTACACAATGGTGTCTTTATTTATAAAACTTTATTTAGAATTTTAATCTTTTTTTAATGCATTATTTTCATTAATGTGTTATTGTTAAGGTCCTGTAAATCATAACTCACAATGCATGGTAGGAAGTTTATTAGGGATACATTGTGTTGACCTTCTCAAATTATGTCACTTCAATCTTCACTAGACCCAGGTTTTTAAATAAGAATGTTTCTTTGCTATATTTCACATTGTGATGGTGCCTAGCAGATAAGTTGTATCTATTTAAAAATCTGATTCTAGGAATAGTATTTACCTTCTAGTGTATATACAGTTGTATTTACAGGAGAGGTAGTGTAAAAATGGTGTATACTGAGACATATCTTGTTGGGTTTTTTTGTTTTTTTTTTTTCATTGCAGCCATGAAATATAAAGCATTTTGTGAAAGCCGAATCTGCTCCTTAAGTAAAAGCATTTACAATATGATTTTATTATGTGTTTTCATGAAAATAGTTTTTTTATAGGTTTAAAAACCAAAAAATCTTCACAGTGTGGGCCAAGCCATATACTTTGACTTAAATAGTTTGGATGAGTGCAGCAAGCAGAATGCTGATATATGACGCCTTGCCTGTAGCTCTCTAAGTACTTAATTGAATTAGATTGTTACTCATTTATATATCATTTTTTTCACTTTTAAAATTCTAATCTGGGGGTCAGGATACTTGTTTTTTACTGTGTTAACTACTGATAGCTAACAGTTTGATCAATCATGTAGCTTGAAGTGTGAATGTTTCCAAGCACGTCCTTTTAAGTATGCATTGTGGCGTTTTTACCACGTATATATGAACATTTGTTTCTTTTCCATGAAAAGTGTTTAGAAGGGCCTGATAGCAGCTGTCTTATAAAGGTCCATTTCATCTCATGTCTCCAGTTTCGATCTGTATGAATCCCGGTGGCTAACTCCTCAGTTTTGATTCCAGCTTCACTGCCTGTGATAAACATAGACTTGTAGGACCCTGGGCTGGGCTTTGCATCATGAGTTAAGCCATATATATTGCCTAAGTTGCTTGGGAGAACAAGTAAGCAAATAGAAGTCCAAATTCATCCACTGAAAGATAAATTGTTTTACTAGACAGCCAAAGTACTGTTTAGGAGTAAAGAGTGGCTAAGAATGTAGAACAGGTGGCAAATCCCAGTGCTGACAAACACAGGATATGCAATTTTTATCCATGTAAAAATGTATTTTAAACAGATTTTTCAGATGTAAAATCTAAGGGCCAGCAGCAGCACATCCTGAGTCTCTAGATGTAACTTCCAGGTTGATAATTTAATCATTTATTAAGTGGAATTTGAAAATGTATTGCAACACAGTGAATGCGCAAAATTGATGAGCACATGGGCAAAACAAAGAGAGGATCTTTACAGTTGGAGTCAGCTTTCCCCATGTAACCTCTATTGCCAGCAGTGAATACATCTGATATATTTACATTGTATTTGTGTAAAAGGATGTTTATGGATATGACATATGCTGCTCTGCACCCTTAAAACCTGAGAATGACATTCTCTCTCAATACCATGTGCATCTCTGTTAACTTCAGAAATATGCAAGACTGCAGCAATGAACATGGTATAAGAATAAATAGATCCATAGACATATGGACAGACATATGGTTTAAGACAGATTTTGTCACTTTGTCCCTAAAAATCCAGTGTGATAGTTCGCTTTTGTGTACACAATGACACTAAGGTGTCAGCCCAGATCATCTCCCTTAACTTAGTAATATTTTGTGGATTTACATGAAGTTTTTATTTGAAAAAGTAGAGGGGTGTGTGCACACATTTTGCAGAAATGTACTGGGATTAGGTAACATAAACCATTTTACTTCTATCTTGAAAAACATTGTGAAGATGTAAGTTATGTTTGAATTGGATAAAGATGATGATGTCGCATATGACTGAAAATATATATTTTTTAATAGATGATTCAGCTGCAGAGAGTTTTAATGGCAATGAGACCGTGGGACACAGTTCCAATGCTTCAGGGGGAACACACTGCAGGGAGATGGCAGAAACCAACAGTAATGGCAAAACAAATCTGGAGCAGGATGAGCAGCCTCTGAACCTGAGTGACAGTCCCCTCTCTGCTCAGCTGACTTCAGAATACAGACTAGATGATCACAGCAGTAATGGAAAGAACAAATACAAGACTCTCCTAATTTCTGATCTCAAGATGGAACGGGAGGCAAGAGAAAATGGAAGCAAGGTAAGATGCTTCCACATGCTCCAGATATGAAGTGTGTAGATTAGAAAAGGAAAAGCTGTGTGAGGCCAAACTATTCCCAGATAAGAACTTATGCAATGTGTCTAATGTTTGTCACATCATTACCCAAATGCTATATACGGATTTGTATGCTCTGTTACACATATATGATGCATACATACATTAAGCGTATGCGAGTGTATACAGGTCTATACATATATACATATAGGCATATATAGTGTGTTCACACGAACAAAAATATGTGCACTTCTCCATCAGGCACGAGTTTTATCAGCTCATTTATTGAGAACTGTCTACATTATCCATTTGAGAGATAAGATGTTCTTTAATAAATATACATATGCATACATACTGGGATACACATCTGTATGTATATTTATAGATGACCATCTCATTACATGTATTATGTATCTATAGAATGAATCCATATAATTGTCAAGTGTGTATGCCCAAATGAATTCCTACATGTGAACTATCAACATCTGAAAGGAACTGATTGGGTTCCTTCCTGAGTATTTGTGTTATGTGAGCACCTAACCCGAATTAAAACTGACAAGTTTGCTTTAAGAAGCTGTAACCCCCTGAAGGCTTTTCTTTGTAGTTGCCATTATGTGGGTAAGGAGGAACAAGAGTGGTTATATTGTGAAAAAAGGCGGATCCTATGGGCTAAACAGATAGCTTCATAGATATTTGTCATGAGGACATACTGTAGGGTGGGTGAAAAAATGTCTTGTATCATAGAAATTATCTGTTGCTCTGCTCTGCTGTTATTGGCGCAAGTTCCTGTTCTTTTATCTGATAACTCTCAACTGGATTACCTCTTTTATAGCAGCAATAAGATGTTAGTACTGAATCCAAATGCTCTTAATGCTGTCAGTAGCACACTACAAAATGACCTGACAACATAGGTATGCTTCGAACTCCCACATTTTTTGCAGAGCTTTGAAATATGAGTGATGCAAATTTTCACTTTTTCTAGGCAATTCATAATGGGATTGTACATGACTGATGCCTGGAGAAGAGCAGTTATTTTCACAAAAGTTTTAACTCCTGTCATCATTGCCTGTGCAGTAAAAATGAAAACTTGAAATGTTAATTCAAGTGTCTGTTGTGATGGGTTAAAAAAAAGGGAGACAAAATAGGAGACTGTTAGTAGTTCTCCCTCTCGGCTGTTCCAGTTTGGCAAATCATGCCCACCCATGTATACTTCTCCACCAAATCTTCATGAAAACTTATTTATCAGCATGGAATATTTTTGTTTCTACAAATTTTAATTTATTGGAAGTGTTCTGAATAACTCGACTCTGGGAGTGTGCATACACTCCAGCACTGGATTTATTCAGTACTTTGACTACTGCACAGTGAGTTCCAAATTGGCATATATGAATGGTATTTTCATTTGCTTCAGGGCACACTGTTCCAGTGAACCATCTCTAAGCCAGTCACCCAAATATTGATAGACACACAGGCTCTTTTGCCTGAGGTATATTACTGCTTTTGCCATTACTCTTGTACACAAATAAGCTTGGTGAAGGAAGGGAGAAATCTTAATGTAGAACTCATTCACAGCCAAGACAAAAATATAACCTAATGTTATTTTCTTCTCAATTTTAATCTGTTTCAACTTAGATGCAAAGAAAGAAAAATCAAAAAGTGTTAAAAATCTGTTTGTAATGAGTTGAGATGACAATCAAAGACGACTCATTCCTTGTTACTCTACAAATTTTAAGAGGTCTGAATCATCCCCCACACTGATACACTCTTTCATCACTCACTGTCATCCTACCCACTCCATCCTGCTAACAATATGCAAATTTGCCTCCCCTTTTTGTCCTAGCAAAACTCATGTTGATGGTTACAGTTCATTTAAATATATGATTTATTAAGTATGCAGTAAAAGTTATTAAATATGGAGTGAAGACTTCAAGAAGAGCCTACCCCTGGAATGAAAAAAAGTCAAAGGTTTGTAAGCTAATTGTAGAATAAAAGTGTTTTTGTGGCTGCATTCTTATTTAATAGATGAATTCTATTATTAACTTTTAAATTTAAAAGTAGTTACAGAACAGTTTTAGAAGTAACAAGAATCATCAATATATTAGAACAAAATGGGCTATACAACACCTCAGTGTTTCATTTGCATACACATTCACTTATATGCATCATTACTATTGTTTTACCTTGTGTGCTATCTTACATGCTAAAAAGTCAGAGAATGTCTTACAAGCCCTACATCTAATTAAGGACATCCCCTGGTGATTCAGGATACTTGTCCCCCACCTCAGAAGAGTGTTCTGGCCCTTCCTGAGATATTCATTTGAAAGAATACAGAAGATCAGGTTTCTAGTTGTTTGCAGTACTCATTGGATACACTTGGGCAAGGGGAACAAGGAACCAGCGAGAAATCTATAATCTTTTGCCAAAAAGGAAACAAAAGAATAGAAAAAAAAGGAACCAAACAAACAATTACTACAAGTAGCACTACAAGTCTGAGAGTGTTATAATGTAGTAAGTGACACCTCTTGCCTACCCTTTTTACATGAAGTACCTGGGGTGTTTGTTGAAGTCGTCTAGAAATTCTCCTGGAATTCTCCTGGAATGAGCTGAACTCTCACAGCTTCTAACTTCCAGCCATTCACAGCTGCACGGCTATCAGATGTGATTAGACTTGAGTAATGGTATCACTGATTGTGATGGGTAAGCAAATGAGTTTATTGTAACCTTCAATCGTCTTTTCATGAGAAAAATCATCTGCATTGTTCCTCAAATATCAGATTGATTTGCTGCTTATTATAACGTGAAATTCTTCTGGTATCTTTATGTGGCAAAGAACAGAGAAAAATTACATGAGACATTAGTGATGAAAATATCTGGTTTCTTTATACAGGAAAATATGTATTTTAAATCATTGGGATAGCATTGCAGGAAGTACTGTGTTATGCTTCATCCATTTTCTACAATGGCCCCTTCAGCCTCCAGAAGATGTTGCTTGCTGAAGACGGCCAAATTTCTGTGAAATCCACAGGCAAAGGAATGGAGCTGAAAAGATCTGATGGCTGATGTCTTTCTTACCTGCTCTGTCTGAATCATGTTTTTGGATGCTTCATCATAGGCCTTAACTAACTCAGAGCCGCAGTTTCCGTGTTCAACTTGCAATCATTCGGATCTGACTCTAGTTATAAAGATAGCTTACACTGTCACATCACAACTGAATATAGCCAGAATAAAAAACCAAAAGGTTACTTATCTTTAGTGGAAATTTATCAACACATTATATCTCCTCCACCGAATCGTAGATTTTGTATGTGAATTTATTTATTTACTATTGGAAGTCAGTAGTTTTCTTCAACTATATTGGAGGTATTTGGTTGTACAACACTATTTTCAAGAAGATTTTCTTCACATGTAATGGTGGACTCCACCACTTGAAAACTGAATTCTGATAAATAACTGTGTACATGCTGTGGATATAAGATCAGAGGAAGCATTTGGAGAAAAAAAATGGTAATGTTTCCATCATATTTTCTTCACAAATCTGGCAGGTAGTAGGCAAATGTTTAATGAAAATGCTCACTTTTTTGTTGGACTCCGATTTTTAGAATATCCTCCCATTTTGAGCAGTTACATGCTTACACCATGTAGAAAGTTTGCTAGACAGAGTCCTCATTCTGAAGGAATGAGAGAATACTGGATGTCAAAACAGGGACAATTAACATTTCTCAAGAATCCATGCTCATGTAGAAAATAATTGGTGATTAGTAAGAAACGTAGATTTTTGAGAATCAAGTTTTTTTTGCCTGAAAAGACTGATGAATAATTGGAAGTCAGATAACCACATGAACAAATTTTAATTGAACTTTGCAAATTAGCAGAGCGCATTATTTAACCAGCATTCTAATCAGTCTATTTAGACTTAAAAACTAATGTTGACAACACACCCTAAACAAGAATTACATTTCAGAGGACAGTCTAAAATTTCTCACTGGATCCTCAGTTTCAAGCAACAAGCATGTGTGGTAATCTGTGTGCAGAAAGAGCATGTTCTCTTTGCCATAGAGAGTTTTGCCAAATTGCAACTTTACATTAAAATCTTGTCCAAATTGTTTACCATTCACTGATTTAATTTTTTTTTTACTAAATAAATGTGTTTCAGTAGTATTAGATATATGTATGCATGTATGCTTTTATACATATACATATGCTTCACATATACGGTTTATTAAGCTGATATTAGGAAAGTGATCCTCCAGTAAAAAACAGACTTTCACATCAGTAGAACGTCCTACAGCCATTTAAGGTTCTACTGAGATTAGTGGATTTTTGTCTAGATTTAGAAATATATATATCTACAGGGTTGAATCTCTTCATTATGGAAAACTTATGAAAGTACTCACCATTAAATACTCTTTGAATTTAAATAGTTAAGTGCATTTATAAATTATTTTAGATCATTGTGTGTGAGACTGCCGTGTTTAGTTTGACTATGGTGGAGTCTCCATAGCAATGAGATTTTTTATTTCTGATTCTTGTGTTACTGCTTTTTCTACATTGTGCACTGAATTTCAAAAACTCATTATGTAACATTATCTCTTCCATATCATTTATTTCATAAAATACAGCAAGCTCACAGCTTTTTAAATATTTTGTTCCTTCCGCATCGGTTTAGAGTAATACAGTATGGGAAAACAGTTTTTTGAGCTAACTAGCCATACTAATATTGTGCTGTATACCCTACATGCATTATGATAAACAGCTTATCATGTGTATCCTACAAAGGACACTCCTCATGTGAAAAACATCTGTTCTGGAATTTCCCAGATACTGATGCCTAGGAGGTAACAACACACCATGTGTCCATTTTGTCCAGATACCTACTAATTGTGGACAGTTGGTGAATGTCTTTTTCTTTTTTTTTTCATGCCAGACAAAATTTGTGACAGGAAAATTGGACACCTCCAGGCTCTCTGCATGTATGGCAGGCCAAAATAATATGAGCTATAATCAGCTTGAGTATGTAACTAACTGCATGGAGAGTGGAGAAGATTATTAATTTTTCTCTAAGTCTGAAAAGGAGAGCAATAGTAAAAGAGAGAACAGTAAATAGCAATTGATGTACACAGTGACCTTTAATTATAATAGCGCATTCTAATGTAGGTAGCATTATAATTACAGTGGCTCACAATACTTCAGAGCTTTCAAGTAGTTTCTAAAAGGAAGTCCTTTCTTTCTACAACTCCTTTAATGCTGGACTTTTCAAGTGATTCTTAGGCTGTTTTTTCCTAGCTGATTTAAAGAATTGTTATCATAGACCACCACCTGGGGCAGTTTGTCCCCAGCTACTGCAACTTCAAACTGGTATTGTAGTGGATGCACTTACACTGTTGCAGGTTGGCAGGCTGTCCATTTTTAGGAAAGACCCTAGTCTAAGAAGGTTTAAAGACTGTAAGCCCGCATAAGTTCATGTATGCCAAAGCATACATGAGATGTGAAGAGTCGTTTGAACTTTCTGCATGCTTCTGTGAGTAAAACTTCAGTCATCTTCAGTAGGCCCTCCAGTTGTAGCTTCATGTAACGTGTTTTATTTGGGGAGGGGGGTTAAACATTATTGAAGGAAACATACAGAATCAAAGCAGTCTGACCTGAAAAAACAAATAGCACAAATATACAGGTTAAAATGATGTAATATGTTGGTACATGAATGCAGCCAGCTCCCAGAAGTGCACATAAATTTAGCCACAGTTAGATTCCATCTCTGAAGAAGAAGGTATAGTTTCAATGTGTTTCTTACTTATTTTCTCTCTCTCTCTCTCTTTTTTTTTTTAACATAGTTACATCAGTAAAATATGAATTGTCATTCCTAATGTTCAGTAAATGCTGTAATGTGATGTTGAGGATGTCAGGCATGCGGAGTCACTAGTTTCTCTCTGTCTGGATGTTTGTTTTCAGGTTTGCCTTAAGAAATGCTCAGAATTTAAGGGATCATGGAATTTTTTTTCAAAGAGAGTGGTGTCCTCAGGCGTTACAGTGGATTTGGGTTCAGAACACTAGTGGCTTACCAAGTTACTTAGGATGTAATTTATTTTTAAAAATTCTCAATGAAATTTGAAATAAGTGTGTATGTACCTGAAGGGAGAGGTAAAACGAAAACTGTGAGAATTTGGCATGTTGAAGAACAGTGTTGGATACCCTATTTACTTTTTTCCTCTTTTTCTTCCTCCCTTCCTCCTTCCCTTTCCTTCCTCCCTCCCTATACATTTGTGCTGCCAAGTGCTCAGGTTACAGATTATGAATATGGATTAGGAGTTAGCTGAGGTTTGAGAAAAAAACTGACAACTACTCATCCTCTTCACAGAACATCTTGCTCATTTCTCTTGCCTGAAGTTGGATCTCATTATCTGTGTCTGGCAGAAGAGGAAACTAGATTTGTTTTGTATTGTTTTCAATTGTTACATTTTCCCTCAATTCCAGAATCAGACAGAAAGTGTTAAAGCAATGGCATATTTTACTGACTGCTGTTTTGTTAATGTAAGTGTCAGTCTGCATACCAGGTGTTTGACTGCTTTGTTTAATCCATAAAAGGATTAAACATCAAGTCCATGGAAGATTCAGAATGAAATTCCGAATTCCCTGTGAAGAGGGAAGCAAAGTCTGATGAAAGGTGTAGGCAGGACTTGTTACAACACTTGGTGCTGTAACAGATTTTGAGCAGGCAACAACATAAGAGTAAGTCAGGATGCAAACCCATCATGGTACACACCCTATGAAGCAGCAAGATGTCAGCCCACATTAGCCTGTAGCCCTACAAGGTTCCAGCCTGCTTTCATCATTGCAGAAACAGCAACAAGAAGAGGGTGGTAACTTCTTTCAGCTGTGCCTTGATTGTTGTTTTTCATCAAGTCCTGGGAAATAGTTTGTATTGAAACTCAAAGAAAGAAATAACAAAAGTGAACTGGAGGTGAAATCCACCATTCCTGCCATCATGTATAGGTGGTGCAAGGCTACAACATCTTTTGGCTTGCATCTTACATCTTTGGTGTGTGAAGGCAGGCTGAAGTATTCTGTTGAACAATGCACCTTGTTCTTTCTCTTGGATTCTTAGGTTTGTGCAAATGTAGCAGACACCAGTGTTTTCCACAGCTGCTTTGGAGATAGACTGCAATAGAAAGAGACAAGTCCCTTTTAATCCACACATGAAGAAAAATTGAATACAATGAGTTTTATGGTCTCCTCCTTTTTTCGTACCCACACATTTACACAAGAATGAGACAAAGTAACCTGTTTTCTCTATAAATTCCTACTTCATACATAGGTTGCTCTCATTGCAAAGATATAGACCTTTATATTTTGGTTTAGCATTTTATCAGACACCTTGAATATACTTTTCCCTGCTTCTAGAAAATGAGAAAGTTGAGAAAATAGTCATTTTCTATCTCCAAAAGTCACTTTATTTGTTGTTAGGAGAAAGCTGCAAGAACGAAAAAAGTTCTTCTTTTTTTCCCTCTGCTCTTTTGTAGGGGAATTGTTATAGGCTGCTGGAAGATTTTCTGTTTCTGACAATTTGATGTTAAGGATTTTTTTCCTTAAAAAATTAATTAAATTTATAAGATATTGACTTTTCCAGACTTGAATCTTCTGAATCTGACGGTTACTCATAATAAATGGCTGAAGGGAATGATGCTATAATGAGAAACAACTACAGGTGCATGCAAAAATTAGTGCATTATTTGTCAGGAAATATGAGTGCTCTTGGATTCTCGAGCAGTCACATTCATCAAAGCCCTTTGTTTATGCTAACATCAGTTCTATGTCTAATTCCTCCTACTGGAAATACTTTTAGTAGCTGGTTTTCGTGTTCTTTGAAAACCCTTAAAAATGAAATTGGTTCCCTGCAGGGAATTAATTACAATGATAAAAATCCAGAACAGTTAAGCTGAGGTTGATGATGTTACTTCAGATTTACGTATTTGTAACAGAGAATACAATCTGGCTCTGTATGCGTATGAAATCTCAGCTAGTGTGTAACTGATGTGGAAGGGCATCTTTTTCAATGTGACCTTTTGTAAATTTTCTCAGATTTTTTTTAAAGGAACAAATGCACACTGGTCAAGTGGCAGACAGTTGTGCTGTTGATTCCAGATTGCATGTGTGTTACTCATAGATCCAGCTGTCTGCCTTCATTCACACCCACCTTTGGAGCCACTGGGCCCTCATACTGGAACAGAAGCAGTTGTGCCTGGAGAGGATGCAGGATTTTGTCCACCTTGTTTTTAGTGTCTGGACATCTGTTCAGTCAAGTGAAAAAGCTATCAAGGGCAGCAGTAATCAATGAGGTAAGGTGTATGAAATTATTCCTTTTGTCCCTGTGTACAGCCAAGAACTTTTTATAACTCAACAGCCTGGGAACAACTGTCTGTATCTTTCAGGAAGAGTTCTGTTGACTTCAGCTTGGGTTTGTTCCTGACAGATACCTTTAGGACTGGGTCTTGTTACAGTGAATAATACCTTCAGTCCCTAACTCTTGCTTTTGTGTGTGTGCTGTTTTTCCTTAGGAAGCAAACTGAATTTATGTTGAAATCCTACTGAGTCAAATGTTCACAGCAGCTTTTTCTTGTGCTTCCATTATCACAGTTCCTCTTCCAATTTGACAAAGATAGAGAGCAAATCATCCTCTTGGAAGATTAAATACTATTTGATGGTAAATTGAGCAAGACATAACAGGGCAGCAAAAATTGCTACCCACTGTAACTGCATTTAGTCTTAATATTGTTTAAAGCTGATGAACTACCATTTTTTTATTTTTCAGATGACAGAGGTTGAAGAGCTAATCCTCAAAGTGGATCTGTGATGAATGGCTTGATAACTGGCCACATTCTACATGTGTTTCTCCAAAACTATATTGTTATTTAAGAAATTGATAATCCTGAAACTCTACCCTAATTTTTTTTCTTATGGTATTGAATGATTTTCTATATACCAACTCTGCTGCTGAGGAAAGAAGTTAAAGGGCTTTTTTTTCTTTTTTTTTTCTTTAATGAATTTTATACAAACATGTTCCTGAGGTTTTAAAATAAACATTTTTTTTTAGCTCTTATAGACATCTCCCTTTCTAATATTGCTTATTTTTTAATTTTTTTTATTATTATTATTATTTTTGTTGAATAGTAGTTGAATGTCTTGCATATATTTGACACACCTGCAAACATACTGTTCATTTGTGTGCTTTCCATTTTCCCTCTACTGGTGGAAATAATCAAGCACAATAGAACACTGAATGGTTGATTTCAGATCCTCATTTACTCAGGTAACTGGATTTGCATGTTGATGTTAGGAAAGCAAATAAGTCAGTTTTTAAGAAAGGAAGGAGGGACAAGTAAAATTTACTTTTAAAACTATTTGCTCATCTTTTAGCCATCTTTTTTGCTGCCTTGGCTTTTTCTGTTAATTATCTCCTGTTCTGCTCTATTTGCTTCCAAAGATCCCTTGGAAGACCTAGCTGAAATTTACAAATAAAATAATAGGTGTAGATAATAATATCATTTACCAGAAAAGGGCATTACAAGGAGTCACCTGAGTTACTGTGTCCCTTCCTCTTGAAATGGCAACCTGTGTCATAGGGTGAGGGTCCAGAACAGCTCAGCTAACTAAAAGCCAAAATATCCGTGAAGTTCTGGTTGATAACCTTCGACCTTATAAGAAACAACAATTGTACAGCTGAATTGTGACACAGGAAAAATGTGTGGTATACTGGAGTCATCACTGATGACTCGATCTCTGCAATAACAAATGCTTTCCCAGATGAATTACCCAAATGGTCCCTTTTATTCTCTATGGAAGAGGGAATCAAAACCAACAACCTCCACTAGTCCCTAACAGTCTGCTTTGAGTTTTGTTTGCCCTAGGTTTCCTTAAAAGATACTGATTTTTATTTCATCTGTAATAGTGACCGATTTTGTATACTTCAAAGACATACTGAAAAATGCAGCAACTAAATTCATTATTGTGACAGGGAGGGAATGGTAATGTAGGTAAACAATAGAAGCTGTGAAATATGAACTATGTTAATTAAGCACAATCAAAAGTCGTTGATCAAATAGTCTTTCAAAACACATAGTAACAAATAAGCCACTGGTTGTTATGAACATTACAGAATGGTATTCTTGTGTAAGCAAAGAAAAATCCTGGGAACTGGCTTTGAGTACAGTGTAAACAAATATTTATTTTTCAAAGGGTACTGATGACAAAGCATGGAAGTGTGAAGTATAAAAACATGCTGCCAAAGGTATGGGTCTGTAACTTGTGTTGTTTTCATTCCATCCATACAAGTGTACACAATTAACATGAAACATTATACAGCCATAGAATTTTTACTAACCTTCTGCTTCTTGGAGCTCACAGGACTTCCATATACTCCAGCTGTTGCTTGGACCTTGGCATAGTACAAGTATTTCCCCTACGGATGCTTGTTCTCCTCAGCTCTTTTGGTCATGTACTATCATTCCCAGCATCTCTTTGCATCCATGCAGCCTGTTTTCTTAATTCTTCCCATCACAAGGTTGCCATGAGCTACTCCCTTGATCTTATGAGTATACATTATGGGTATACATGCTGTTCTCTTCCTATTTACACATATATTCACAGTAGCACATATGCACTTTGATACATGTGTAAATATATTTATTTATATATTCTTTTTTTCCTGTTGTATGATGAGAACAGTCCTATTCAGTGGCCAAGACTGGAAGTTGAAGGCATCGTATGGATGAATCAAGAGCATACAGTCTTCACATCTCTTGTTGAGGCAACTGCAACACTACATAGCTAACCTTTGTGTACCAGTAGACAAGATTGTGTGATGGTCTTTCATGTGCATTTTAATTAAAATGAGAATGTTATCTCATATGTTGCTTCTGATTCCATTATATATTTGGTGCTTGGGTCGAGCTCATGATGTACTGTGTTTCTTCTGCTCATGTTTCCTATGGCCTTTGGGAATTGTCTTACTCCATCAGAAAGATCCTTTGCAGAACTATTCAGAATTCCTACCCTGTACCTGCTGCCCTTGAGCTCCTGGGCTGTGCTGTGTCTCAGAATGGATAAGAAAATATACAAGAGAAGTGGGGAAAGGTGAGTTGATTTCCTTAGTGGTTAGCATGAATGGACCCAGTATGGCATGTCTTCAGTCCTCAACCTTACACTATGAATTCCACATCAGCACTCAAAGACGCATGGATATTCTTTGGGTTTTTTATATTGAATCAGTGATATTTAAGTTTTTGCCCCCTCCCCTCCCAAATGCATGTGTCTTTGTTCCCTCTGTACAGTTATTCACAAGTTCTTAACAACTATTTTACAGGTGGAACCCCGTGGGACCGAACATCTGTCAAAAAGTGTATTCAAAACTTAAAATAAAGGTTTTAAAACATCCTGTTTCCCTCAGCGTGTTTGCTTAGAGGGAATAGATGATTTTAGTGGAAAAGAAGAATCTGGGGCATGTGTGACACTCTACACTTTTGGCTCAGTCAAGAAATGGAGGAACAGAGTAACAAGATGCTGGCACCTTATGAAATATGCTTCTTCTATTAATGCACGTTAATGATGACTTCCTTACAAAGTTTATGCTTCTACATGATTCATTAGATGCTTTTAAAAATCCACCTCTATACATAACAATACAATTAAATGTCCTCTCTGCCTTCAGGAAGTACCTACAAGTTTATGTAATATTAAAGAAAGATATTGGAAACTAATGGATTTGAATACAGATATAACACTAAAATGTTGAAAAACTTGCAATACAAGAAGAGAATTACATTAATAGAAATAAAGCAAAATGGCAGCTTCTTCACAAATGTTCTCACTGGTTCTTACCAATTAAAAGATTGTATTTTATTTTAGAAGACAAAGTTTCTAAAAGTGGTTGCAAATGCAAACGGTTGAAACTTAGTATTTTAAAAATAGGTTGGAACTGAAATGCTATTTTTACAACTGTAAACAATTATTCCTATGAAAGTAGGTAACTATTACATAAAACTGTTCTATGTAAGGTAGTAGTTCTTGTCATAAATATTTGTTGTGCTTAATGTGCAATTTATTTTGAATGATTGTTGGCTTGCAGAAAAGAGTGTTTTCCTTCTGCTCAGATGTTACTAGATGATGTTCTGCAGTGCAGATATTCTCTTCTGGGCTTAAAATCCATTGATCTGTGGAAGTATCTTCACAGAAACACAGAACTGCAGGGGTTGGAGGGAACCTCTAGAGAGCATCAATTCCAAAACCTCTGCTAAATCAGGTTCCCTGCTGTAGGTTGCACAGTAAGACATCCAGACCGGTCTTGAAAATCCCCAGAGAAGGAGATTGCACAACACTCTGGGAAGCCTGTCCCAGTGGTCCATCTTCAATGCTTAAAGAACCAAAATGACTTTTAGCCTTTTAAACTGCTAGTTCCCTGGCATAAACTTTTGAAAAAGCTGTTGTAGGTGTCTATAACTCACAGTCCTTAGTAGATCTTAAGCCCTGCATACATATATGTTTTCGTGTTTAAAACTCTTGATGGGATATTTTTTTTAACGGCAGTAACCATGCCAGTTGAAGATCATTCTTACCAAAATAAGAGGTAAGTAATTCTTAAGAATATATCTAAACTGTGGGAGTGTTGAGATCGCCTTTTATCTTCTGTATTTTTCTTTCTTTTTTCCTGTATGAAATTGGCAGGAAGTATGCTGCTTTGATTTTACTCTTTTCCTATAGTTAGATTTTTTTTTTAAACGCTTTCTAATAACTTACTCTAATGACTAAATTTTCTATAACTTATATCTAAGTCTGTATATCTCAAATCACAAATTAAAAAATGAATTTAGTCATTATGAATCTACCATTCCATTGTGAGGCACTCATTATCCCTACTTCAGCTGTTTTGCCTGTAAGAGTAGGCAGTGTCAGTGGACTTTTGATGAACCTTTTGTTGTCTTTTTCTAGTGAAAAATTATGTTCCTTGAGCTTTACACAGTGTTGCAGTGTTACATTTTAGTTGGGCTATTTAACATACATAATTCATTCTGTTACTTTAATGTTTAGGATATACAATTTTTACTAAGATAATTCTGTGCATAATAACTTTCTACAGTGGGAATGAAAAATCTATAACTTAACAGATATTTTAATTGACAGGGTTTCCTAAATCTTAATTCTTTGCATTTATGTAGCATGTATGTGATTCTTGAAGCATTAATAAGAATAAATCAGCTTAACATTGGATCACTCCTGTGATCCTATTGATTAGAAATACAGGCATAAACGTACTTCACTGAGTTCTGTAAAGTCAAACAGTCTGTAGGAAAGCTGGAGTAGAGATTTACTTTCTGTTTGCAATTCCTGAACATTAATTACAGTACCAGTCCTTATCACCAGACACTGTTATTCAGTTTCAGTAGAGTTAGAATCAAATTCAATTGAATAGCAGTTGGAAAGTTTCTTCTGGATTTGTTAGCATAGCCAGAATACATTTTTTAAAAGAGTTCCATTTCTTCTTCCACAATCAAGGATGAAAATTTCACTGATTCTCTTGACAAATATATCCAGCCCTGATAATGAAAACATATGTCTGTTTACACATGAGGATGACATTGTTGACATTTACATAAATAAATCTTACTTGCCTTACGATTAGAGGTTTCCATTAAAAGTAATCATATAAAATTCCTGTATACCGTATTTACATAATACAGAAGTTTGAACTTCTGTGAGTTCATCATTGTTTTAGGTGGTAGAATGGGATTCATTTGCATACACATGGGCATTTGGTACTTTTGAAGGGACGCTCAGCTGATCTGTTCCCAGCATACTCTTTTCTGGAAGGATGTGTGCCTCACCCTGTCTTTGTGGCATATTTCCCAGCATCGTATAGTGCTCTTATTCCATCCTAAAACAGAAATGGAGCTCTGGGGCCTTTGTGCGTCAACAGGACATACAATTTCCATGGATATGCAGCCACTTTATTCCCTCAGTTCCTCTGACCATCCTCTGTAAGTGGCACAAATTACCTTTTATGTTATTGCCTCTTGTTGCCTGTGTTGGCAGGACCTTTTTCTCAATCTGTTTTACAGATTAATCCAAGTCAGTTATGCTGAATAATTACTTACTGAGAGAATTTAACTTAAAAAGTGAATCCACTCTGTCTGGCAGACTTCTGTTAATACAGAACTGTCCTGACTGATGATCCCATGAATTTCAAAGGGAGAGCTGAGAGTGGCACAAGAATAGTGTCCTCTCTGATGTGAGCCCAGCCTTGCAGCAAGTAGGGAAGGTTTGGTGACAATAGCAAGTCCCACCAAATGCCCAGAAACTGGTGGCAAGCTATGGGATGGCTCAGTGTGGACAGGGCATGTGGCAAGACAGAGCAGCCCATGGGGTAGCTGGGGCTGGGGCTTAGTCCTGAGCTTCACTGGGGCTGCTAGGCTGAGGCAGAGGGATGGTGATCCCGCGAAAAATGGTCAGGGCAAGTGAGTCTTGATGGTTCTGAAAAGGATAGGATTTCACAACAGAAAAGATCAGTGGGTTTTAAGAGACAGTGTTTAAGAAATGAAGTGTTAACTTTGGAGCCTGCTCCTATCTCATCCTGGAGAACTAATATTAATTCTGCAAGAGCAAATTTCCATGAGGTGTGTTGAGGCTACCACCAGCTGTCTTGCACCACAGGGATGTTTGCCTCTGTCTGACGTGAAAAACTCAAAATCCAAGATACAGGAAAGCAGAAGGAAGGCTTTTAATGTCAAAAGTTATTTGGGCTTACCAATCCCACCCTAAACAAAACAAATAAAACTTGTTTTTGTCTTTAATCAGTTAGTTGAGATTGTTGCAGTTTTCAGTGACTGAATCAAGTACAGCACTAACCAAAGCAAAACACCTTCTGGTGTGCAAAGTTAAGGCGTAAAGACTACTTCCACAGCTCTAGTTATTTAAAGCCTGTATGAGCTCTACAAAAAAATTAGACAGCAAAGACTTAACTTCGAGTATGTGATCCCATAGTCAGTAGTGGATCTTCAGAAACACATTAAATCAATGATTTGCCTGTGGTCATTAGGACTGGATGATGCTGTGCATATTTTTTTTTTTGGATCAAAAAATATTTAAAAACTGAAAACAGATACCTTACTCAAAGAGTGGCGCAAAGCTTGATCTATTTGTACAGAATAGAAAAAAAGAGAAGCTAAATAGGCCTCATGTTTATTTCAAAGCTTTTTATAAAACAGCTTCTAAAATACTGACCTTAGATGCAGTGAATGTAGTCCACAAAGGAAAATCAAGTCTTGTAGTGCTCCATCTTGAAAAAGACATTTTTAGCTGAACACTTTACATGGTTTGTTTGCAGTGATACTATATTTTCTACTTAATTTTAAAAAGATAAGTAAAGTTAAGAAGTAAGGATTTGTTGTTTATTTAAGATATTAACGAGTATGTTAGAAAACGTTTTGGGAGTGCTGGCAGGGCAAATATTTCCTTTTGGTAAGTTTTTGGTGAATCAGAATAGAGGATTCTCCATGCCTCTGAAGTCTTGCAGTTGGTTGATTTTACTCTGTCTTTTTCTAAGGTGAGAGAAGACCTGAGAGACCACAGGCATATTTTTGTAGTTTCACTTTTGAGAAGACATTAAAAAAATGGGTTAGTGTAGAAATAGCTTGCTTCTTCCCTCTGGAAATTGTCTCGAGGATGGCTTGCAGGGAATTCTTTTGCAAATAGATAGTAAAATGTGGTGGTCTGGCAAGCAGAGATCTAAGTTCTTGTCCGGCTTTCTCACTCTGACAATGCTGTTGAGTAGTTAGTGTATCTTCACTGACTTCTGAAAGGCTGAAAAGTAAATGGCAGAAATTTTTGCTTTCAGCTTCTAAACTTGGATTTTCATGGTTTTAAAGAGAGCACAGGTTGTTCTAAAAGTAATGTGGCACTATGGTTAAGCATATCACAGAGAATTTATTAGCAATTAAAAACTAATGGGTGGTCCATCTGTCACACAGTGTTTTCAAAGTTATGCCTTGGAAGCAGTGTATGATAGAGAATGTGGCTGTGTACAAACATATTACTTCATACACTGGTTAACCTCTTATAGGTTTGCTAAATAAAAGTAATTACTGGAAAAGTTGGATATTTTTTAAAAACGTCACCTTATCAAATCTCTTTCATGAAAGTTATTTCATGCCTTCAATTTTTTTTTTTTTTGCCTTCAGTCAAACTGTGAAGTCACATTACATTAAATAAAAAAATGAAGATTGTCTCCCAGCCTTATTCAGCATAGTGAGCTACATAATAATCCCACAGAACATATGCATACTTGTACGTATAACAAGGAAAATAATAGTACATGCTCAAAGCACTATGGAAGGGGTTAATAAGCTCAGGATTCTTGTCTGAATGGGTTCTTGCCACACAGAACTTTGAAACTTATTCTGCATAGAGCAAAAATTTGCGAGAAATTTCTTACGTTTATTCAAAGCATGACTTTGCGCAAAAATTAGTTTGGATGCAAAATATTCTGTGGAGTTATACCACACTACTTTTGTTTTACTCACAGCCCAATTAAGATTTTTTTTTTTTAAATAATAATAATCTTGATTTCAAGGAGTTTCATCCAGAAAAAATAGCATTATGGTACTCACTTGGGGTTGTTCATTTTGTCAATGTGAAAAGATCAGCTTGTTGTGGTGTTGATCATTGCTTAGATTTGTTTTCTAAGGAAATGTTTTCAGCTCTGTTTGTATGTCCCTTCCTAACCTTTGAAACTACTGACAAATTTCAATCTAATTTGATAAGTTGGGTATCTTGACAAAGTTCCTACAAATTTGATGTAAACCTGCACTTGACTTAAATAGAAAGCTCCAGGGTTCTGCGTTCACGAGGTCTTCAATTTGAGAGGCAGAAGTGGCTTGAGTAATCAGTATTCTCCTGGACCTCTACACGTCACAAACTCTCCCTGTTAGAAGTGAGAGAGATGTGGAGTGAAATGGAGAAGGCATGCTGGCGGAGATGTAGCGGTCAAAGTCAATAGGCCGTCATGTTCCTCAGTTCTACTTACTGAAGATAAATCTGTTTAGTCTAATAATATAATATATTGGGTATTTCTGTAAAGGAATAACTAAGTGGTTATTAAAGCTGTGCCTTTACAGGACTCATAGAGATCATCTATGACTGCCAGAACAACTACAGAATCCCTGTACTTTGTTGCTTATGGCACTGCTGAAAGAACTTACCACATAGAATGAGATCAATAGCTTGAAGATATATTGTTGCACTCATTTGAAAATAGTACAGTAGTTGCAAAATTTCTTGACAAAAACTGCAGAAGTCATATTTATAAGAGAAAACCAATTTCTATACACTTTTATTGCCTGTGTGATATTACTTTAATACTGGAAAACAAAGCTAATAGTGCCCTATGCCATATGTGAAAAGATCCTATTATAAGTATTGCAGGCTCACAGTCTGCATTAAATACAGGTAAAGTGCTATTTTATAAATTCTAGCATTGCAAATCTTGAAGGTACATATATCTGTAGAAACTGCACTGGCATGTATATGTTTTAGGCATCCTATTTGGGGACCATTTTCTGAGTCATAACATTTGCATTTGTAATTTGGAAAAATCTGCCTATAATCCCTGAGCTACAAAATAAGCACACTGCAACCTTTCTAGAACCCCTACAAATTCCTCGTGGTGAGCTGAATCTCAGATTCGTTGCGGACTCTGACATTTAGAGACTCTTTGCTCCTGATGTCCAGTGCCTGTTTGCAAAACAGTGAGTTTTCTTCAGTGAAAAATTTTCTTGTCATCTCATCTAAACCTCCCCTCTTTTTTTAAAGAAACATTCCCTCTTGCCTTATCACTATCAGACTGTAAAAGGTCAATCCCTTTTCTGCTTGTAAGCTCTCCTCGAGTACTAGAAGGCCACAATGAGGTCTCCCCAGAGCCTTCTCTTCTCCAAGCTGAACAACTACAGCTCACAATCTGTCTTCATAGGAGAGGTGCTCCATACTTCTGATCATCTTTATAGCCTCATCTGAACCCACTCCAACAGCTCCATGTCCTTATTGCCAGGCCTCAATCCTAGAAGATAAACCAGCTTTGGCTGTTCAGCTGCTTTTTTCTCCTCCTTCATATAGCCATCTCTGGGCTGTCTCTGATGAAGCACAGTAGGCAGAACACAGGTTTGTGCAGGAGAGTGTTCAGAAGGCTGCAAGGATGCCTGTATCAGTGAACTGAACCAACTGTGTGTGGCAGGCCACACTCACAAAGGAAAGGTTGTCCAGGCAGTGCATGTACAAAAGAAGTCATTCTGCTTATATCCATTGAATCTTGTTACTCACTAGGGAAAGGGAACTTCACTAAACTTACTCTTGTATTTAAATTTCTATGCTTAATCCCTGCCTGCTTACTGGTTTCCTGGTCAGTGGCATGGTGACACGACAGAGCAGAATCGTTACCACTTCCAGTGGTGATGACAGGGCTGCTCGCAGAAAACGCTTCAGTCTCTCATTCTGTGCATTTTGGATCTGGGCATAGTGGAATGTGATAGGTGAGATCTATGCTTCCCACGATCCAAAAGGATCTCATAGCCTGTCAAGGTCACAGCATTCCATGTGTTGAACTCTGTGAATGAAGAGGACGGGTGAGGTCACAGTGTGGGCTGTTTCAGCATAGAAGGGGTGCCACTTTCTCAAGCTGGACATGGATATTTTTATTTTTAAAAATGTTTTCTATTTTGTTGTCCTCTCTGTTGTTTTAATTTCACCAATGGAAATCAAGGGCAAAAAAGTAATTGCATAACTTAGAAAAGTAAATCAAAATGGAAATGGAAAGGTTTAGGTCAGCTCAGATCTGGAAATTGGACTAACAGAGGATCAACTCTCTTTTTCCTGGACTGGTGGGGGAACAAAGTTTAAATGTGAATTGAATCAAGATGTAAGGAAATTCTTGTAACTGTTCACTGCCCTGTGATTATGTATTTGTTGAGTTGCAAAATGAAGATGAGAAAATGCACAGCTTGCTCTTAGTTATAATTTTTCTCCTATATTTCTAGCTGTTTTTGCTCCCAAAGGTCTTCCTTTACAACAATGGGGGTTGGATGCGGTGTTTGAAGGGAGTAAAGTTCTTTCAAATAGGATTTTCTAGGCTGTTAAGGGAATTCTTGAATGCTGGATGGTGATAAGAGTTGAGCCTTGTGCAATGTTTTAGTTAGCCGGAGTGAATGCACAAAGCAGAGTCTCTAGAATTTACAACTTAAAATATCTCTACTATTAGAAGCTAAAAATGTTGTTTGATGTAAATGAATTTGGGCTTTTACATACCAGCTGTACTAGATTGTGTTAGAAACTCTGTGCTGCTTGATGGCTGTATAGTTCCTCTAGCTGAACTCAAAGTAAACTGTAAACAAAGATTATGCTGCTATAAGAAATCACAGAGAGTAGCAGAGTGTGGACCAAATTCAGACGTCTTTCCGTGCTGGACAAAACTGTGTGTAGGACAATTCTTACAGACCTGAGTGTGTAAGAGTCTGCATGAAAAAATTACAGGGTTCCCTTATGAAGAGCCCACACAAAAGCTCTATTACGCTTTGGTATCAAATACAATTACTAATATTTATCCAAATGAAGAAGTGTTCTTCAACCTCAAACAGACCAAATTATGGACTACAGTGGAAGTTTCTCTTTTTGAAGGTCTCATGTAAACTACAATTTGATACAGATATTTAATTACATTGGTTGGGATTTAAGAGGAGGATATTGTGATCTCTCTGGTTCTGCTGGGGAAGAGCATTTGTTTTTCAAACCAGTATGCTGTTTGCCAGAGTGAGTTCATTCAATAGTTTGTTCAGGAACAATGGCAGTGCAGATTTAGGACTGAAAGGTTCTTTTGTTTCTGCTTTTTGGTGCTCTTTTTGCCGAATGCTAAGGATACATTGTCCTGGAGGTGTGAAGTCTAGAGATTGCCCTTGTGAGGAATTTTCCTGAAATACTCTTATGGTTACTGTCACGTTCTAACCTTAAGTGATAGATTTGGCTTACTTTAATGCAGTGCTTCCTTTAGAGAGTTATAGTAAAGGCTTTATTTGTCCTTCTCTAAGTGAGGAGAAGGAAACGACAAGCCATTCATGTAGATCAATACAAAGATTTTTGTCTCCAGCAGATAGGTAGGGAAATAAGCAGTAAATCTATTCCATGTTCTTCAGAAGCAGACATCTCAGATGCTCTCCTACCTGTGAGACTTGTACAAACCTGAAACACCTCCCACCAATTCAGGAGCACTCTCTTCATCTGTTCCCTCTTGATTGATCTCACGTTCTTAATCTCCCCACCTGGACTTCAAGCAATAATTAAGGCAATTAGTCTCTGCTTTCCAGGGCTGGTTGTTAATCCAAACCAGGTGACTAACCTCCAAAGACAAGTTCAGTGAAGGAAAAGCTTGCTGTTTTAAACAGATAAATGCAAAAAAAAGGGAAAAGTGAGAACAAAATAGGCTTTCTCATGTCCTCATACTTCTCTGTAATTGGTATCCTCTTCTGTTGCATTTGCAACATATTTCTGTAATATCCTTGTGTTCCCAGTTTTACCTCAAAGCAATAGGGTGTTAAGAAATCATTTGATTACTAAGATCAGGTGTAAATGGCTGCTCAGTATGGAATGGCTTTGAGGTTATATGCAAGTCATTAGCCAATTTGTTTTGGAGGTTGTTGTTTTTTTTAATTTAGTTGAGGTTTTCCTTTTGTGAGTCTGTCTCACAGTATGTTACCACTAACCTCTCTTTTCCCTCCTATCTGTACTTCTCAAGATATAAGAGGTTAGTCAGGCTCACATGATCAGTAAAGAATAATAGGAGGGTCTTCTCGCCCATCCTGGCATGTGACTCTAGCGACTGAGCAACCCAGTGTGAAGGAGAGAGCGCTTAAATTTGTCTCAAACAATTGAGACAGTTGAGTTTGATTTCCCTCCTACTCTGCTTCTACCAGATGTGTCTTCATCTCCTTCTCTAAGATTTGTATTACTACAGTGCTCAGGCTGAGAAGGAGAAAGGTGGGAGAACATCTGAAGTGCCATTGTGTAGGAATAAAGTAGGACGGAGAAATCAGTAGAGGAGAGCTTACAATAAATTTGGAAAAAGCACACCAAGAAAGATCTTTTTTATACCGTTGTTAAAGCATTTTCCTCTCTTGTCCTAATCACCAATTTCAGTCCCTCATTATTTCAGGCTTCTGCTCTGTGTCTATTCTTTCTCATAGGAGAATGGATAAAAATAAGATTTGGAAATGCTGCTCCTCCTTATACATTGGAAAATACAGGTCTGCAGCTCAGCATCTAACTGTGCATTCAACACATCCAGCTGCTGTACAGTCCTTTACAGACTTTGCAGGAAGTTGCTGAGTTCCTGAACCTCAAAAAATATGCCTTTGCCAAAGTCTTAGCAAAAAAAGTGGCAGAGGCATCCTTCATTTTCATTTTTTTCATTCTACCTAGTGAAAATAAATGCTACCATCCTTTGCTCCTGCTCTTGTGGTACATGGGCCCTGCAGTGATGACCTATTATTTTCCCCATGTATGTCTTTGCTGCTACTTTCTAGAATTTTCTTTTGAAACTTTGTGTGTGTGCCCCTTGCTTAGCTTCCATCTTCAGGATGAAAGCAAGTATCAAAATAAAATCCTTATACCCTGTATTACTGATATAATTTGAACTCTTGTGAACGTGTTTGTTCCTTAGGTACTTTGCTCTGCAGATAACAGCTTGGGTAAATACAAGCTTTTTCAATGGTGGAATAGGAAATAATTATAGTAAAGAATGAGAGAAAGAAAAAGGTGGTGGAGCAAAGGTGCTGATACATAGCCCTTAGGCTATCGATGGTTGTAGTTCTAGTAAGAGCTCCACTGTAGCTGGCAGTCTTAGCCTCAAGGGCCATTGTTCAAAAATAAACACAATTTCCCAGTGTAGATTTTACAGGACTTGAGAAAATAACCTGATGTTTCACGTTAGTAATTGGAGAAGAAAATGGGATATTGAACTCTTCTGGTGTCATAGCATAAATTTCTGGCAAGAGGGACTACAGAGATATTTAGGGAGGAAGATATGAAGGAAATAGTATGAAGGAAGTGAACTATGCAAGTGGAGAATGATGCAATGAGAGCTAAAGGCATAAGAGAAAGAAAAGAATGTAATATTTTAGAAGAAAGCAGCTTGGAAAAATTGGTCCAAAGTGAATCAAGGGGCATGAAAAGAGGGAGAAAAAAAGAACAACTGTGGCAATTTTCTAGTTCATTTTAGGTGTTTGGAAAAGGCCCCATGACTAAATCATTGAATTATGTATGATTTATTTTCTCTAGTAATGAAATGGTAACATTAGGGCAATTAAACTACTACTCAGGAAGTTATTTCAGTCCTGTATCTCAACTGACAAAGATTTCATATCTAAATCAGACTTTAGAGACTGTGTCTGCAGCTGTTGTATACAGCAATTACTTTTGAAATCTAGCAGCAACCTGTGATATCTTTTAATAGGGGGTGACGCTATTTTCTCAAAGGTTGGCTCTTTGAATATAGCTTATCAGGGCTTCTGATGCTCTTCTGCAAGAGAGTTTCTATGAACCTTGATGTTGCACCCATACAGACATGCTTGGTTATAGCCTTCTCTTCTGTCGGAGAGATGAGTACAGGTTGCAAAGACATAAGTGAGAATCTTGAGACTTGAGCTGTTATGACTGTCACTGTGATACACAGATTTATATAACTTTTCTCCACCTTAGTTACTTCTTAAATTTGACTACATGGTAAGTTTTAACTCTCAGTGAGAAGAAACTGATAGCTCAATCTTTTTAAAAAATAGTTTGTAGCTTTTGGCAGCCAGCCGTCTAATAATTGATCAGAGAATTATGGGTGTTTACTGATAGTCAAAAAGGCTCACTCTGCCTGTGATGTGAACTTTAGTGGCCATTAAACTATGTTTCAGATGAAAAATATTCTCTAACTCACACATAAATTGTTGATATTTCTTTAAAATATACAAGTATTCTGATGAAGAGAGTGGAATCAGTGCAGAAACTGTAAAAGTCCTTTTCAAAAGGTCATTTTTTCACCAAAAATTAGAAACAGTGATTTTCTGCTTAAAGTTTTTAATTGATAAAAAAAACAAGAACAACACAGAGTACTCCCTGACTTCATAGATGAGATTATAGTACCTGCAAAGCGTGCTAATGCTGACCTTGGAACACCACTTACGAATTCTCCTTACTCTGTTAATAAGATAGGATTTTTTTTCAGAAGGTTGGCTCTTAGAAGGGTATAATATTTATAGTAAGATCTTCTGGATCTATTAGATGTATTGTAGGAAGTGTTTAAATCCTTCATTGCCTCTTGGTTTGCAGAAATTCAGAGCTTATGATGGAGTTTTCCTATGTGGCTCCCTGTTTCTTAAGTTCACAGAAACTGTCAGGTGCTTTTAAAGATCCAAAATAGCAGTGTATGATGCCAAAAATAATTTAGGCTTTTGAGTCTGTCACCATTTAACACTGACTTTTTAACAAATGTTATTGCATTTTTTTTGATTTTTATTTCTTTTGCTGAAAAACACAGCAGCCATATTGTATAATAGGACTAGTAATTGTGGGTTATGTAACTAGAGTTTTTTTGAGTATTTGGTTGAAAATACCTGCATTCCAACATTCATGACAGGAGTTCTAGAGGTCATTAATAAAACATGCTTGTAAAACAAGAGCAGTGAGAGGCAGGCAGATCTCCTGCTCTGTTAAATCAGCTCTGCCTTGATCTTCTTGACAAGAGTGAGCTAAGAACATTTGGACATGCTTCTCATTAGAGAATTAAGTTCCTCCTGAATGTCTGGGTAAGCACCTTTCACCAAGCAGGAGCTTTCTTGTGGGTGTTGTCAAGTAGGAAGAGACTGATTACAGATGAATTAGAAAAATACTCTTTTACTTATACTTCATTATTCCACTTGTCTGAGAATTCTCAGTTGCCTCTCTAGTTTTATTCTCCACTTAATTTTTGAAGTTGTTTCTACTAGATTAGGGGGATTTATTTCAATAATGTTGATCAATACCGAATGACCTAGGATAGACTATATTTTATCTAAATTGAGAAAACATACAGAGGAAAATCTGTGTTTCAGTCCTTGGATAATTGAAAGATAAGAAATAATTTAGTCTTAAGTCTATTCAGATATTTCCTGCTGGAATGGAAGTATTTGGATAATTGACAGTTTACAATTGTTGTTGGTAGTAAATATGCCTCCGGTGAAAGGATTGTTAGAGCAAACAGGTAGTGTGATATAGACTGGCTAATTACTGAGAAAGAGTAAATAGATCGTAGGAACAGCCAGTATTCTCTTGGCGACTACTGTAAAAACAATGAGCCTGGAGAAAAGACCGTGTCAAAGATAGTTTAGGAGGAAAAAAATCTATTCATTAGTCCTACTGAAAATAAATGAACAGTTGTCTTCTGGAACTGACATTGTTAAGGCTGAGCAAACAAAAAAGATCTTGTAATATTTCAGTGTAATACAAGTTTTGTGTAAAAATATCTTACACTATGTACTCCAAAACACTTCACATGCTAACTGTGTTACAGAGTCAAACCCTAGATTTCAGCTATTCTTTTTTCCATTAAAATGCTGTCATCCTCATGCTCCAAACAGCAGAATGATGTATGATGATGCCTTTCCATTATCGAGGGTTAAGGTTTATGAGGAAGCTAGAAAAAACAATTGTAGCGTAACAAGGAGTAAAATAGTCAGTCAGATACAAATATATGAGTAATGTGAGCAAATGTATGATCACATGAAAATGAGGTTAATTGGATCTTGAAATAAATGTGAGATACTGGAATTCTGTTTGAGACTTCACAGTCTTTTGTATAATAAGAAAAAAATGATGGGTAGTAAAGTTTCACATACATAATAATATAAAGTTTAAAGGAAATATGTAAAAAGAATAATGACAGTAAAGTCTGAAAGAGAGGAAGACATAGATTTTAAGAAGAGTTATGGAAAAAAATGGCTTACTGCTGAAAAACTATAGAGAGCTGGACTTCTATCTATAAAGACTGTAAGGGATTGCTTTGGGATAACAGCTGAGCATTAGTTTTCCAGCTCTGCCTCTTAGGTTAGTGCTTAAATAAGGAGAAAAAGATAGGAAAATTTGAATTCATAATGTCATTTCTTTTAATGTCATCTATTAATACCAAAAAAGCCCATATATGCCAGAAATATTTAATATTTTCTAACATGTTATTTAGGTTACTTATGCTACAGATTTAAGGTTAAAACAACAAGAAAACTCCTGTAGTAAAGTTCTGTGCAGTATGGAAAGTTCAGTTTGCGTAAGATAGAAAGTTGAGCTCAAGGAAACAGATGTTCACGTCAAATACAATTTTTATAGAAAGATGTAAGATATAAACTCACCCTTAAACTTACAAAATTAACATATTTTTTGTTTAAATATGAAGTAAAATGCGCGATTTTTACTCGCAGTCAGTTCACTGGAAATCGGTCTGTCACTTTACTGAAAAGCCCTGCCATATATAGGATCTGTTAAAAAGAGTAAAGTGAAATAAAATTAAGTTACATTTTAGTTTAGACAGTCTCAGAAAAATGTATTGAAAACAATCAAACTTGATGTCAGACTGTTCTAAACGCTTTTGGTACCATAAGAATGTTTTCTTTGAAAATATGTACACACAAATAGCACAAATGAAAATGTATACAAGCCCACACCTAACTTACAAGAGTATTTGCTGAAGCTGTAGACTTTTGTGTATTCAGTGGTAGAGTGGGTAAGACATAGGTACAAAAAGAGAAGGAATGAAATGTTAGAGGTACAGCTCTATATGATGAGATGAGCAGAATGTTATCAGCTTTATATTATGATTTTATTTGCTCATGATTTCTTTAGATTTAGTAACTCTTAGAGGTATGGAGACAGATTACTAGAAAGGAATCAGATGTAGCCCATTTTCATCTCTACCTAGCCGCAAATATTGTTTCACACTCCCTTCCCTTTTGGTGCAGAATAGAAACCTTAGTTAATACCCACCAGCTCTTCACATTTCTGTGGTCTAATATAGCAACTGAAAGAATTATATACTATAGAACTAAGTGTAAGAAATAAGACACATGTAAGAAATGAAGCCTAGTTTCCAAGAAAGTCACACTAGACTTCCTTCAGAGACCTTTTCCCCTGAGAAGCTGGGATCCTTAATTCCCTCTTGGCATTAAAAATCATAAAACCACCATTTTCCCCAATTTGTGGTCATGGCAAATAACCAGCATCATAGATGATCCCTTTGACTCTGAGTAACATTTTGTCAGTCATTAACCTTCTCTGTTGGCTCACTGAGGTAGTTAAGAGTTGCTGAGTGCTCCACATCAATTGCTGGGAAAAGCCTCCTGCAACAAGAACATGTGGTGTCACCAGCAGATCATGGCTGATGGCTATATATCAGCATCTGAACCTACTAGGCACTGGGGCAGACTGCTTTTGTTCACATTTGGGGTTATTTCACAGAAACTAAAAGCACAACTTCTGTAGGCTACTATGGATTTTCTGCATTAATATCTATTTCGTACAAGTGATATATTTTTTTCCCCTCACAAGTAAGGTAATGTGATCTTTCTACATAAGCATATAGAAATCAATCAATCAATCAAGCAATAAATGAATCTATTTTCCATAGAAAGGCCTCATATAGAACACATTTGGAGTTTTTGAACTTATTTGAGAAAGTTTCAGAAAAAATATATAATTTTTAGAGTAGGCCAAAGAGAATGGTCAAGAGTCTGGAAAATGTGTTTTGGAGAAATAATGCATTTATTGGGAAAGAAATATTAGTGGGAGGAGACAGTATAAGAATCTGCATTTAAACATCTGAAAGATACCTGTGAGTAGAAAAGAGAGTGCTATCTTCTCCATGTACATCTGTTGGCTGTTGTCATATGTACTAGACAGATGAAAAGGACAGAAGCTTAGTACCATTTATAAATGTTTAATGTACTACATATATTAAAAAATGTGTATATAATGTAACATGTAGAAAATCTAGAAGATGCACATCATCTAGAGGGATTTGGATAGGCTGAATAGCTGGGCTGAGATCAATGGGATGAGGTTCAATAAGGCCAAGTGCCGGGTCCTGCACTTTGGCCACAATAACCCCATGCAATGCTATANAGGCGCTAAGGGATTTAGTTTAGTAGCTTAGTGGGTAGAGATGGTGATAGGAGGATGGTTGGACTAGATGATCTTGTAGGTCCTTTCCAACCTAATGTATCTATGAATCTATGAATCTATGAATCTCCATCATTGGAAGTCTTAAGATAACTTCCATATTAACCGTGGTCAGGAATGACATTCTGACCTTGTTCCTTGACAATAAAATATACTAGTCAACACTGCATTGTCCTCCCATTTCATTGTACAATATGACACCTTCCTTCAGGTTACCTTTGCTAGTGAATTGTCATTTATTGGAAAGATATTGGTATTTCATTATAAGCTCCCGAGACCAAGTTGTTAGACAGTAATAACATTTATTTATTTATTTATTTTGTAACAGAGGGGAGCACAATACTTACTGTTACAATAAAAGATCATAACAATGAACTCAGAACCTTCAGAAAAGGACAAAGTGGCCAAAAAGTATTTATCAAGGTCTCAATATTTTTTAAGGCAATCTAATAATTTTTCGGTATAGGTAACACTCTAGGCCTTATTTGTTCTCAGACATGTTCTCCTTTTACCTTTCTATAGCTTGTTTTTTTCAAACACAAAACTTTCATACTTTATAGATTTCTGTCCATCTAATGCTTCCACTGCAGTATCACTTTAATCTTGCTGTCAGGAGTTGTGTGCTCCCTTTATGTGACTGTGAGCCTCAGCTCACACCATCCTGCGAAGCCTTAAGGTTTGTGCTTGCTCTGCTCTTGATAAAGTGAAATTGTTTTTGCCAGGAGAAACTTTTTCTCTGAAAGTTTAACTTTTGCTTTTGCCAGGTTCTTGGCAATACCAGGCAGAGCATTTGCAGGTAGACCAATAGTCACATGCAGAAGGAAAGAAAGAAGAGTCAAACTTGTCAACCTAGTAAAGGGGCTCACAACCACACAGCACCTCTCTGCAGGAAGCAGCTTAGGTCTAAGAGATTCTCTCCTCTCTGGCTGGCCCTTATGTGAGCCCAGCATGACTCCATCCTGGGTCCATCCCTTCAGGTCTCTTGGGTAGCACAGGTGCAAACAGTTTGCCTGTAGTCCTTGGGCAAGACACACCACTTCATCAGGTGCTCGATTACCAGTTCAAGCTGTGATCTCACATATCTCCAACAACGCTTTTGAGTGGTGAACTGGTACCAAGACTTTGTCTTAAAAAAAAAAAAAAAAGAATGAATAAATGAGAGTGGGGTTAGCTAGAATTGTTTCTGTAGTCTAAATCACCCTAGGACTATAACAATGTATGTACTGTGGGGTGTACAGGAATAAATGTGCAGGTTCTTGCTTGGCAAAGATGGTAGCATTCTTTTCAAAAGACGTTGCTAGCCTTAAGTAATCAAGCTTTTGAGGTGTAAGATGTAAAGCTGAAGAACATGTTAAGAAAAATTTATCCTCTGCTGTCTTACTAAGTGTTTATATACCTTTGCAACTACTTAATGGAGTAGTATCAGAAAATGGTTGCACAACTACGGAATCATAACAAATGAGGGAGCAGCTTCTTCCTTCTCTGTCTAAATATTCTTTTGTGTAGAATTATAAAAATGTAGAAAATATATTTTTAACTGAGCTTTTGTAATGACAATTTGTTGACACCCCTGTTAGGAAAAAGAATGTTCATAGGGCATGTTATTTTCCACTTTTTATTTATGATGCTAAAATTGTTCTTGAAAAAAAAATATTTTGCAGAAAACATTGGGCAAGGCCTTCTGTAAAGCTTTCTTAAAAAAGATTAATAATAATAAAAAAGAAAACTTTCACATTTTTTTACACACATAGCCAATAGATTTTGGCCTGAATTTCTTTCCTTCACAAAAGCAAATTTCAATCCTAGTACAAAATCTATGATCTTGGCATCTAGCCCAAACATATGTACATGTTGAAATCAGTTTTACATCTGTTTAACTTTATGCACATGAGTAGTCTAATTCAATTTAGTCTGATGCAATGACTCGTATGCAGCCAAGGGTTTGTGGAACAAGAATTCCAGACAGTAGGGTTCTTCAGGGCAGTAGCTGCTGCTTGCTGAATCTTTATATGGTTCTTCGCACAGGAAATTGTATTTGGCTCATCTAGAGTCTCTCTTCAAACTAAAGCTGTAGTAAGAAGATAAATGATGAAGTGCAAAAGAACAATTCTTGCAAGCTAAATTACTTTCTATTTCTTTTTTTTCCCCTTCTAAGAATTTCTTTAGTGAAATCATTCTGGTCATTCCTTCATAACAGGCTACCAGGCTGCTGCTGTTGGCCTTCTGGTAGCCATTGACAAAGTTAAATAGTGTTGTTTATATATGCTAAACTCTCTGTTGTCTTGTAATCATCATCTCCTATCTGGATGGAACCGTATTCTTCCTGAGACTGATTATTCAATGAATTCAGCACCTCCTACAAGGAAGAGTTATGAATGGGTAGCAATGTAGATATTCATCATCTACCCCAAACAAAACATCAGTGTGACAAATAAGAGAACGGGTTTTTGCTGCTCTCGCAAATCTGAACTTCTCACACCGTCTCAAGTCTGCTATCCCAAACCCTGCAATCAGGCAAAAACTTTTTGCCTTGCAACTGTGCAGTTGTAGGCTGTTAGAAAGACAAGAGGTGATGCTGAGCTTACTAATTGTTAAAGATATTTGTATTCCAAGGCTGGCTTTTCTGCTTTTTTTTT
>VXAB01009764.1:24672-77608 GCA_013399175.1 Odontophorus gujanensis | reverse complement strand
TTTTTTTTTTTTTTGTGGTATTTCTTCATTCTTCCTATGTCCTATTATGGAAGATCTAGTCAGTGAAGAGACTCTTAGGAAAGGGGCTGAGAAACAGGCTGCTTATTAGAGACTGAACAGACTGCACATTAGATATTTAAAAGTGGAGCTCAAGGGGATTTGTACGGTGAGCTAACCTGGGAAGGTTAGATAAGGAAGGCTTGGACAATGAATGCTGAAAAGGCAAGGAAATGAATGGGACTGACTGCAAAATTGGTGATGTACAGAACATAAAGATGAGATGGAAATGTAAACAGGGAAATAAAAAAGTTATGGGAGTAAGAACTTAAAGCAAGAATTGTATCTTAAAGATGAATGCAGTTTTGCTGGCCTTTTCCTTCTACCTCATTGCCCAGCTATATTCTGTGATCGATGGAAACATCCCTGAAATAAAAGATAATTCTGGGAGGCTCAGAATGTAGCTGAAGATGTGATTTTATGTATGTGTATTTGAAATAAATTTTTGATTGAGGCATTATGCTCTTGAGGTTTTTTTTGGCAGCATTTAAGCAAGGCATCAGAAAGGGATTCACGTGAAATTCAACACATAGCACCTGATTCAGATTCTCTGAAGTTAATAGAATTCAGTACGCTTTGAAATGATGGAAAAATATACTGAAATATTACAAGATTAAAATATTATAGAAATAAAATTGAGCTCCGAATTACCTCCAGGTGAATGTGATGGCTCTGGTGAAGATTCTCTGTGATACTTCTGTGAGGCTGGGGCACAGATTTGATCTTTAGGTGTTAAGTCATACAAAGCTTTTCATTCCCGTTGTCTTTGTGGTTTTCATTCTGAAGCATATGCAGAGGAAGCAAGTAACTGAAATCTTATAAAGGAAAAAAAATGTAGTATTGACTCTTTTTGTAACTGAAAAGTTTTGGTCCTACAACTAGGTAGAACTTTAATGAGATGGTCATCTGATTTATACTGTAAGCTGACTGTTCTGCTAAGGGAAAAATTCTAAATGCTGATATGTGAAAATGGTTTTACTATATATTTCTCAGCAAAACATTAATATTGTTAACAAACCTACACGTCTCTAGATCAGTGTGAGATTTTGCTAGTGAATACTAGAATGTGATCACCTCCATGTCTTGAATATTTTGACCTTATTGTGGCATTTGATATTTCGTATCATTTGGATTTATATCAGTTTTTCCTACTTACATCTGCTTTGCTTTAAAATATGCAATTTTTAAATCATATGTGATTTTATGCAATTCTACTGCCCCTTATTTATATTGTGGCTAATATACAGAAGGCAGTATTTGTTAGAAATCACTGTGTGTAATATTTGAACAATGCTGTATGGCAAATACCTCATCTTAACTGTAATTACCATGAGCAATCTATTTGGTAATTGGTTTACTGAATTTACATCTGGTCACATACTTTTTTAAAGTACGGAAATGAATATTATTATGAATTGTTCACTCTTAAAAGGATCATGAGCACACTTCTTGTTTAACAAAGAATAAAACAAAACCATGGAATTATTAAAGTGCTTATGAAGCATTTTTATGACCTTATTTCTATGGTGATTTTTTACAAACATATTTTTAAATTTTTTTTAGTCTCCTGCACATAGCTATTCAAGCTATGACTCTGGCAAGAATGAGAGTGTAGACAGAGGTGCTGAAGATCTGTCTCTGAATCGGGGAGACGAGGATGAGGATGACCATGATGAGCAAGAAGATCCTGAGAAGGTTAATGAGTCAGATGGGGTAGAAGCCGAGCGACTGAAAGCTTTTAATGTAAGTTCTCCTGCACTTCTTGCTTTGCTTGCCTCTGCTATCTCTTTTTACACTGTTATTTATGGGTAAGTTTGAAAATATTAAAGGCACATTAATTTCCTTGATCTCTTTCAATTATTATATTAATGCAGATTAAACGCTTGCCAGAAGATGACAGATTTACTGTGTTTTGTTTAGAATTTAAGGCAGAGTGCCATCTTTACCAGTGAAGAAAGCAAAGCTTTGTTTTGTGCGTGTGTATGTGCGCCTGTGTGTGTGTGTGGATGTGTGTATGTGCATGTTCTGTCAGTGTATGGAAAGGGGCTGTAGCTAGTTTATCAGAAGACCATTCCAGTGGTTAGCTGTTCTCTATTGCTTTCCCAGTGTATGTAATTATGCATGAAAACACAAGTGATTGTTCAAACCAAGAAAAGTAAAATTCACTTCAATAAAATGAACTAGCAATCACTGCTTGTTGTTAATGATGAAAGTAAGTGGTGCCTATTTTCACAATCTGTTCTGGTTTATCTTGCAAGTTCTGTATCCTGTAGAATATTCTTTTCTTCCTTTTTTTTTTTCTTTTCTTTTCTTAATTAGCTTCTTCCCACCCCCTAAGTAATCCTTTAAAGTACTGTTTGCTTAATATTTCTGGCTTCCCATTACAAAGCTATTCCGTGGATAGAAAAAATGTCTCCTTATCAGTAATCAAGACAGAAAGCTAGGAAGAGAAGAGAGCAGCCCTCCAAACCCGTCTCCTCTGTCTCCCTCTTGCCAACAGATGTTTGTCAGGCTGTTTGTAGATGAAAACTTGGACCGAATGGTCCCAATCTCTAAGCAGCCCAAAGAAAAGATCCAGGCTATCATTGACTCATGCAGGCGACAATTCCCTGAGTATCAAGAGCGTGCCAGAAAACGCATACGTACTTACCTCAAGTCCTGCAGGCGGATGAAAAGAAGTGGTTTTGAGATGGTGAGTTTTGATTTAAAACCCAGCCCTAGTTTCCATCAAAACCCCATATGTAAATCCATGACACTATTTTGTTTTCATCTTAGTGTCTTTTTTTTGTTGTTTGATTGGTTTTGTTTTTTTTTTTTGGTAATACCAGGTCAGATGTTTCTTTTTCCCTCCTTCATTCTTCCTGAATTTATCCCCTTTCTTCACTGGTTTAAAAATGCTTTGAGACACTAGAATTCATTAGATGAACTAGTATGGATCCATAGGAAAAAAAAGTAAAACAAGGTATAAGGGAGAGAAACCAAATGGTGGCTTACCTGAGTGGCCATAATGATGGCTCATTTCCTACTCACGGTTACTATTTGAAATTTTTGCCTGGCAAAGTCTTAAGTAAGGGAAGTTTTTCTTCGAAATGCTTTTGCTGATCATACTTCCGTGAGCTCTGTGAAAAATGCATCCTGCTAGAGAAATGCTATCTCCAAGCAAATGCCCAGTGTTATAACATTACATTGGCAATGTTTTTTTCCCTTGCACAGTTTATTCTGTGAACTGTCAGTAGAAATTACTACTTTGAATTCTTTCAGTTCATGTAAACTGAGTTATACTTTGAGCATCACAGTGATGTAGTAAGTGTAATTGAACCAAAGACCATGAAAAGTATATTAATGTACAAATGGCTTTGTTTTCAGGCATTACTATTTTAGTATAACTCAGTAGCCTGAGAATGGGTAAAGAATAGCTCTTCTCACCTGCTGACAACTTTTTTTTGTTGTTCCTAAAGACAATCTTTTGTATTTCCCAATCCCAGCCAGGAAGGCTGCAATAAATTAGGTATCTACACACCTTATGCTTGATATGTCTTAGCTTTTCCTCTGGCCGTTAAATGACAATGAAATCACCTCATCTTTACAGATAGATCATTTAGTGATCAAACGTATCATTTTTTTATTTTAATGAATCATCTGCAAAACCATTGATTGCACTGAAAATATTAGTGGGGATGACTGAATTTTACTGTTTATCTCTTTCTCTCTGTCTTTCTCTTTCCTGCAGTCTCTGCAGAATACTTATGTCCATATGCTGTTTTAAGATGTTAGCTGACAGGTTTTTTGTAGGGTAAGACCACTACTGGATATTACAAAGAACTGAGAGAGAAACAAAATTTTTCTATATGCTTATGATTCTAAAAGACTGCATTGCTTTATTATTGAAACACTGGGGTAATGCTGTTTCTGAACAATGGAAACACAGATGAAAAAACACAGGTAGAATTAAGGAGGTTTGTGATTGTAAAAGTACCAAAGATTGACCAATGGTGTTCCTGTCAAATCACATAGATTTCCAGTGTAAAAGAAGGAGAACAGAAAGCACATATTTTCTTTGACACGGTATGTAGCATCAAATTGCATCTATTCACTCCAGCTGAAAATAATTCAGCAACATCAAGTCCACCTTTCATGGTGCCAAATATTTTTGTTTCACTGTAAGTGAAAATACTTACAAAATTAGCCAATGCTAGCAAGTCTCTCCACTGTTATGGCCTCATTACCATCATTATTCACACTGATGAGCAGTTATATAAACTGACTCCTTCTTTGTTATCTGAAAGATTTCTGTGACTACTTTTCAGTATGAATAAGGGATTTACAGTCTGACCCATAAAAGCTAGGTTGGCCTGACCTTAGAGGGTTTTGTATGTTTGCAAAGGTTACTTTCAGATGAATAAAGGTTACAGGATCAAATTTATTCCCTTGAGAGGAAAAGGAGCAGAGATTACCAGGAACATGGTTCAAATATGCAATCTTTATAATTCAGAAATATTCCTATAATATTCCATTACATTTTATGATGGGCTTTATTCCTTTCCAAGCAAACAAATCACCCTCTAAAATACTAAATTTGCTACCCATGAATGGAAGTGAAAAGGCAAAGCATTGGTGTTCATTCCAAAGACTGAGGCTTTCATGGGGCAGAAGGGAAATCTGCAGGTAGGAATATGAGCCAAAGACTATTCAAAGTCTTTGGAGGACTTCCCATTATTTTCCTGAGATAATACATAGTGTTTTATGCTTATGTCTTGAATAATTCTCAAATGAAATACACACCCATTTGGTGGTTTTAATTATTTTTTAATTTCTAAATTACTATTAGTAATTTAGATGAGGTGCTATTAATACCTCATGATTATAAGCAGTTTTAAAAAGCATACCATGGACACAGACACTTGACTGTATGATTATTTTGAGTATACTCACCATTTTGACAGTGGAAAGGAATCACTTTGTCTGGATAACAACATTTGTTCAAAACAATCATGAAAGGACATGTCGGTGTTGATTTGAATCAAGTACTACCCTCAACTACAGCAAAACAGGATAATGATCTCCTCAGGAGCAATAGTGCTACCATTGTTACATTAAATAGGATGTCAGATAATAATCTCCACAGGTGGTGTCTTTCAGTATAGATGTATTAAACACAAGGTTTTCACTTTGTTCAGGGCCAGAATTATATGTTTTAAGCATCTAGTTGTAAGGAAAAAAGAGAATTAATCTCTAAGGTGACATGTGACAGTTCAGTGTGTGTATGCAGAGTGGTGCAACCATCTACAGCGTCATATTGCGAAGTGAAGAGAAAATGTAAACACTATGTTTAATTGGTGTAAGACTGCCTAGTAAAGATGAAAAATCATGCCTGCAGCCTGCTTCTGTCAGTTATTTGCCATCTGTAATCCAAACGACAGTTCTCACTACATACCAGGCCAGTTCTAGCTAGGAGGCAATGAAAAATGTTCAGTCTCACAAGTGTTCCTGTTAGTTACTGTTTCTTAGCATTAATATTTTTAAGTGCTACTTATATTTATTCTGCTCATTCTCATGACAGCTTGGAGTCTGCGGCCTCCAAGGCAGCTTGAATAGCATCTTGTTATGAATATCCTTTTGAGGAATTGAATATGCTTTTCTTTTTTTTTGATTCTTCAGCTTGCAATTGTGTCACTTCCATTTTCTCCAGAATTGTAATATTATTTTTCTTCTCTGGTTCTTTCTCATATGTGATCTACTGAGAATGTTCTCCCACTAAACTCTGTGATCTTACTCACTATTTCCCATTGCTTTCTGATGAGATCTCTGGGTTCTGCTTCCACTTGCGATATTCTGTAGCACTTTGTGAACTTAAAGATGTTCATGAAGAATAAAATAAAGATTTTCTTTATTAACCCACAATTAAAAAGCAAACTTCAAAAATTAATTATCACCTCTCTCTGAAGGACTGATGTTAATGAGAATTCTGTTCTATACACTAAGTGTTAGATGACCTATATATGCTATACAAGAGGGGTTTTCTCCTGGAAATAGTCAGTGACCTATTTCACTAATTTTTATAAATGCATACATTAGAATTGCCCCTGCCTGTGGTAGAAAAAATACAAATTAAAAGAAGATAGTGAGAGCTGTTTTTGGTATCTACTTACTTAGTCCTGAAAATGTTAATGTTAGAAATGATCAAATGGGACTGAATTACCTTAATAATCATATCTTCGTTCTATTATCTGCTCCATCCCATCTACAAGATCTCTTATCATCATTACTTGCTGTATTTTGCTTCAAATGACACCTTACAGTATTTTTTGCACAGACGTGTTTTTTTTCCATGTGCATCACAAGACAAGATCAAGGTTTTAACCTCCCAATCACAGAGAGATTCTTTTTATTTTTATTTAAGCTAGAGTAAACCCTCCTTGGTAGGCAGTACAGTAATACAAAGAAGTGTTATCAAAGAGGAAAGTATCACTACTGTAATGTATTGGAAAGAAATGGCAAAGTTATAAATGCCTTTAATTGTCTGAAGATGTTTGGATGTGTAAAAAAAAAAAAAAAAAAAAAAAAGAAAGGAGTAATGCTATGCCTGAAGACAGTTCCTGAGTTACATCCTGTTGTTGTTCTTCCCAGCTCCTTCTATCCTATTGCCAGCATCATCAACAACAACAAAAAAAAACCAAACAACAAAACAAGCTTGGTGTCTTGATGCTTTTGTCTTTTGTTTGTGCCAGTTGGCTGTCAGTTGTCTTTCTACAATTTGCAACTGTGCATGCATGGATCAAGATCTTTCAAATGCGTCTGTTGAGGGGGAGTGCTTCTGTATTGTGATTGGGCAAATTCTATGGGGACTGGTTTTTAGAAGGTGGTGTGTTTTCTGAAATCTGCTTCTTTAAAATGTTTCTGTTGTTAAGTTTTATCTTTGCAGAGAGGAAGCTTCCGTGACTTAATCAATTTAGTGCTGAGTAATTCAACTGCCCTTGCAGTCACTTGGCTTTTCAGTCCTCCAAGCCTCTGTTGGCTGGAAATGTTGTAAGCATTTTCAGGAATATGAGAGCCTGTGGCTCCAGGGTGACATGCCTAATTTTGATTGATTAAGTAAGAAGGTTTAAAGAAAAATATCACAAAAACAGTTGCATGCTGATCTACATATAGTAACAGATCTGTTATTCTGTACTGTACTCCAAGCTCTTGATCTGTCCCTTTCCTTTCTAAGTGCTCCTCTCTTGTGAAGCAGTAGTTTACACAATTCTGATGGGTAAGGTGGTTAAAAAAGGCAAAACTATTCTGTAACAAACTCATATAATTAAAAAATTCTAGAAACAGACTCTACAAAGATTGAAATTCCTCCCTTTCTGAACAATACGTTTTGCTTTTTAGTAACTTACGCAGGTATGAACAATTTGTTGAAAGCGAGTAGCTGAAGTTGTACTGTTTCCAGTAACTTTGGAACATGTGAAGAAGTTAGCTTTGGAAATAGGAGGAAGGCATGATATGTGGAAAAAAGGATGAAAAAAGAAAAGTGAAAAATACCTTGCAATCCTATATTAATTGTTCTTTTCTTTTGCATACTCCGAGAGAGGAAAAAGTAGAAATGAAACTTTGACAACTGTTTTACTCTCTTACTAAAAAATTGCAGTAGGTTCTGATATAGAATAAAGCTCTCTATTTTACAGGAAAAAAAGAATAGAGAAAAGAATGTTCAGTTTGATTAATTTTAAGAAGTAAATAACAATAATAAATACTTCAGTTTTCTTACACTATGACTTATTATGACCTCTGCTGCAGTGCTACTTGATGAATTGGCTTGTGCAAGAAGTGTAAGAGCATGTGACCCAAGTCAGTGTGTTTCAGATAGGAAATAATGTTAAATCAGACACACTTGTTCCTGGTCCTCTGGAGTTATACTAGCAGCTTGTTCTCTGTTGGAGTGCTTAATCCAATCCATTCAATCCAAAACCATCTCAGAAAGAATTAGTTCTGTCCAGTGATTTCTATGGCTTCCTGTCACTCTGAAATACCAGATATATTTAGGATGGTCATAATCACACTTATGTTAGCTGAGTTAAGGTGCTGGAGAGATTAAGTGACTTGCACTCCCTCAGCAATAAATGAAACCCCTGGGTGACACACTCCTGAGCGATTACCTCCTGCTATCTTGAAAGTCATCTTCTGGAGATGAGTGTCTTTTCAAAGATATGAAAAATGAGTCTATATAACTAGATTAGATAAAATACCCAAGTTTTTTGTGGATAAAGTCAGAAATATCTTATTCCTGTTCACAAAAGATATTTAAAATTTCCACTAGCTCCACTGAAATTGCTCTCTTGAATAATTGGAACAGGACTTGGCCCCGTATGTATATGCAGAGGCAGGGAAGCATTAGTTGGTTGAAAACTGTCAATTGCTTAACATACAGGCAGGAATATGGATATATTCGGGTAAGTGGATTCAGTTAAGTGGTGCAATAATGAATGTGCAATAATCAATATTTCAATTAATGTACTTCAAAGCTGAAAACTTTAAAAAGTGGTGTAAACATCACTGAATGTTTCAGGAAGAATATTTCTAGTTGATTTTTGGAATTTCATAGTAGGTGTTAAAATTGAGTATTTATCACAGCTTCAAGTTGTGAAGCTTGGCACATTAGTAGGAATGCATATGCCCATTATCTGACACAGCTGGTAGCTGATTTATTTCAGGACTGAGTCAGGCCTCTGTAGTATGTGCTAGAGTATCTAGACCAAGTTCCTGCACGAAGACTTAGTTTTTGCATATATTACTGGATCTAACAGTAAGTATTAAGGTAATAACTCTGGAGGCAGAAGTTCTTCAATTGTAGTCAGCAAACAGCAGATCAAAAATTCTTTCATATGAGCATACTGCTCCTAGTGGTTTAGACTGAAATAGTCCCTCTGTTATATCTGTAATTGGTAGATTTATACCAGGGATGTATATTTGAAACATAACAGTTTGTAACATTCCATATAGAAACAAATTAATTGCATGAGCCAGCACTCAGCTCTGTAGAAGGCAGCCTGACAGCCTAAAAAAAGGCTGATTTGTTTGAGGTCTGCCAGCTTTCTTCTGCAGAATTGTATTACATTGCTTTTGCCACATTTCCCTATGTCTTTGTGTCTCACCCTCAGATAGGGATTTTGGAAATGGGCAGTCCCATAGGGGCTGGGATGCTTGGGCATCCCATTGAGAGGATTTTATAGCTGTAGACATGATAAGGATTAAAAATAATCAGAAGTATTGAAGAGGAAGTTAAGCTAAGCCAGAAGGGGCCTCTGAGCTTAGAAGATGAGGCAATGACTTCAGTTTATTTAGAAATTAGAAAAAATATATATAAGAATAAAGAAGATTATTTTGATGTGTTTTTTTCCCTCCTAGGCATGGCTTTTCAAAATTGATCTTTTTGACATTTCACAGGTATGGCATTTTATGAAACAGAAAACCTTCTTTTTAACAGCTCTGCTATTAGTGATAGTCACCTTCTCAATCAATGCTGGACTAGGGCTCTGACTGAGTTGAGCTGATGGGAGACCAAACCTTAATCAGACTATTTTGCTGATGTGCTTTGTTACAGTATTTTACTGCTCGTGTGACTCAATGGTGCATTCATTATGTTCTCCATAAGGCGTATTCTAGGTAGTTCTTGACATGAGCATATCAACAGCTGACTGCAGTGATGTGTAAGAAACTATGGGTTAATGCATGTTTCAAGAAAAAGATACTCCATTACCTGGAGATTTCCTCATTTTTCCATGTATTAACTTTTGAGTTCCATGTTCCAGTGGTAAACGTACCCGCTGCAGTCATTTTTAGAGAAAAACTGGTGACTGCTTGATTATATAATGGTGACTCATTATTGTTTAATTCTAATCTCACCCATAAATAATCTGGGGAACCTGAATTCTTTTTGCTTTTTGGACAGAATGTTACTTTTTTATTTCTTATATCACCTTCTAAATATCTGTTGATGTTCATGCAGTTTTATAGCTCTAATCTGTAAATATAACTGGGGGAATTAGCCGGATGTTTGCACGCCATTTTTCAAGAGCCCACTACTAGAGGAGCACTCTGAGACATGCTATTTGTGTGCCCACTACTAGAGAAACACAGAGACTTCCATGCACCTTTAACATACACAGAAAAGTGGCATGTACAGTGACACTTGGCCACCAAATATTGAGAGGGATCTAGTATGGCAAAATGATGCAATAATTGAGTTCACCAGGAGAACATCACCATTCCAGAGGAGGAAAATAATTGTGCTTTGTCAGTGGGAACCTCACTCAAAGGTTTACTCCCTCCTCTGAAGCTCTGAGGAGGACAGCTACTTGTATGGTAATGTTAACTTCATAATGACACCAGGGATTAACATCAGTGCCTCTCATTACTTCGAATGATTTATTTTCAAAAGTGCATGGGAATGCATTGCTGTGCAGACTGCAAACAAGTTCAATAGGTTTTGTTCTGTTGAATCAGCCCAAATGTTATATTGTATTGTAGTATTACTGCCTCTAACTGTCTTTCTGACACCACTGTTACAGATGCTAGAGAGTTTCCTCTCGTATGAGTGTGGAGAATTAAGCCAAGAACACTAGAAATGGAAGACCACAAATCCTTGTCTATTTCTAAAAGCTAATTCAGCCATTGGTCCCCAGTTGATTGAAGTCCTATACACTGGAGAATGTAGACCATGAGATAATAAATTGACATTCTTCAGAGCACAGTCAGCCAATAAATTGATTTAAAATTTTAAAGGTAAAAATGTAATATTGGTCCCCTCATGCTTTCTAGAATATTATAAAAACCATAAAATCAGCTGTGTCAATATGATAAATCTGTTCTAAAGTTGAATAAGAACTGAACATTGCACTTAAAAATCTACTTCCAAAACTCAGTGACATTTCACAGTAGGTTCATGTTTATGTTTTTTTCTTTTTGAATAAGAAAATAAACCACCTAAGGAAACAAACTGAAAAATCACCCATGAAGCCCAGCCCAGTAAAGAACAAAACAACTAAGAAACAAAACAAAAAAAAAAAAAAAAAGAAAAAGAAAAAACACCAATACATCAAACAAACAAACAAAAAAAACCACATATGGCCAGCTTCCCAGTAGCTATAAATTCACACAGTTCTTTTGAGTTCAGTGAAGCTTTAAGTTCAGAATATGGTCTAATAAATTGTAATGTCCAGAATGCACTTATATTTACGTACATAGATCACTCCTAAAGTAATGCCTGTTATTTATTTCCATGGAAACAACAACAGATACAATGAGCACAGTAACATTATATGATAAAGCACATACTCAGCTACAAAGGACTATTTCTTAACATAGCCACCACCATTACCCAATCTGTGTGAAGGAGCTGATGGAGACACTTTTTGTTCCACAGTGTGACAGCTCTGCATGGTCATTGGGAACATGGCTTACCCTTCACATCACTGTCACAACTGCTGAAATGCACCACCCATCCCTCACTGTGCTCACATCCACATTCAGCATTGATGATGGTCAATAGGTGCCATTTTTCCAACACGGAGGAATTCAGTGTCAAACCTTTGCTTCATACATACTCCCATGTCAGACACCATTCTGTCAAACTGCCCCTCTGTCCATGACAACAACATGCAATGGAACATTGGTGGGAAGGTTCAACCTCTACTGTCATTCCACCAACATCCACTTCTGACATACTGGGCAAATATAATAATATAGAAAGCATTACATTCAGAGTAGTTCTTGCATGTAACAGTATCTGGGATGTTCTGTTTTTCTTTATTTTCTTGATAGTTAAAATGTATCTTTATATACTAACAAAGAATAAGACTAGTTTTATTGTTAGCCTCATCTCCCAGTTGCTGTGGATGTAATTAAGAAAAATATATGTAAATGGTCTTTTTAATGAAGGGGTAGGAAAGATCATACTGGAATTCATGACTGACAGTGGCGCTAGAACAGATTTTAGCTTTCTTTTGTGTTTAGGTTTAATTTTTGTGATTCACTGCACCTTTTACCTAAAGCATGTAAATTATATGAAATCAGTAACAAGGGTTTTGTATGTGAATAATGAAGTCTATCTAGTTAAACCACGAAATATCCACAGAGCTGGGAGACTGGAAATATCAAGAGGAAAAGAGGTTTTTGTAAAAACCATTTTAATCACATCAGTCATGTTGCAGCAAGGAATACAAATATTCACATACTACAGATTGAGACGGCTCCGAAATGTTCTGACAATCTGTTCCGTTTTCAGTGATGTCTCAGCCTCATCTCTCCGGATTTTTTGTTTTGTTTTGTTTTGGGTTTTATGGCTATAAAAAAACCACTACTCGTCTCCGTCACATGCTGTACAGGATAAAAGCCGTTTGGCTTTCTTACCAACAATCAGACGGCCGGAGTGCTGCTGGAACACAGAGAATATGCCACTGTCTGTGCAAAGTACAGCGTAATGAGGCAGACTGAGCGCACCGGACAATAGAGCTATGGGGGGAAAGGGCTTCTCATGGATCTGCCGATCAGCTGCAGCTTAAGCATCTGACTAGTTTCATTTTTCATCTTTGCGAGTTCCATTTCCCTGTTTTGTTGGTATAAACTACATTTCAATGAGCGATCTTCCTGCCTAGGTGACAGCACTGTGTGCTCTGATGAGGATGTCGATTATGCTAGAAATAATTTCTGTTTCTTTTTTTCTCTCATAGTCACGACCTATTCCCTCACACCTTACTTCAGCAGTTGCAGAGAGTATCCTGGCTTCCGCCTGTGAGAGTGAAAGCAGAAATGCTGCAAAAAGGATGCGGTTGGATAGACAGCAGGTACTGTGTTCTTCGGGGTCTTCCACATCCATATTGGTCGATGCACTCAGCTCATTTCAACTGACAGTCGTGCTGAAGGGTGGTGCAAAAGCTGCACATCTTTAAAGCAGTAGACAAGCATGCCTTTGTTTATATGTACATAAGAAGTATGTGGGTGCCTAGCACAGCTACGATGTTCAGCTGGATAAAGCTGCATATTTGCTTTTTTACAGCTGTCGATTTTGAGGACGTAGTGTGCAGTTTGCCTGCTTGAGTTATAAGTAACAGAACATGCAGTATGTGTGTTACATAAATATCAGAAACAGTGCTTGCATACCTGAGTCAGACTGCTCAGCTGTGTCCATATTCTTTCAAATTTTTGTATGCATTTTTAAATTCAGTGTGAAATTCTGTGAGTTTCTGAAAATGCCTATTTACTTAAAAGTTATAAAAAGAAAGCTGTCAAACGTCTTAGTGAGTGTTCTAATCTCATATCAATGTCTATTTTTTTCATACATGTTTGTTCAGCTTTTATACTTTGTGATAGGATTTCATTATTTTAGAATTGCTGAGAATTGCTTGTTTTCCTTCAACATTTAAAATTCAAACTGATAACTCTTTATAGGCTTTGATTATTTAGTTGTTCCAAGGATACGGAGAATGTCTAGCATTTTTATTGCAAAAACTGTTTTAATCTTTATTTCTCTTCATGACTATCACAAAACCCAGTCCAAATAATATCTCTGCTTGTTCTGAAATACACTTCTGATGGATGAACTTTTTTTGTGGAATGCAGTGCTTAGAAGAATAATTTCCTCTATACAGTCCAATTATTTCCCCCAGGTCCTGCCCTAGCTGAATAAAGGATTCTTACTACTATACTTAGATTGTCGATAACTTAGGATTTGAGAGTTGATAGTGATATATCCTTTTGTTCTTATTTTATTTTATTTTATTTAGAATTTTCATTATTGCTGTATATTTACATTAAGATTTACAAATCACATGGAATGTCAAAGCAGTGTAATGTTAAATGTGGCTTACTGCTCATTCAGATTGTGCAGATTTTGTATACTGTCTATTTTCTCTCATTTGTCAGGAATAACAACAAAAAAAGCTACAAAATCAACATGCTTGTCCCAAGGAGACTGAGAAAAGACTTGTGCAAACATCAGCTATTTTCGTTGCATTGTCTAGAGACTAACCTGACCTCAATAATCACAAAGAGTGGCTCAATTCCTCGGTCCATCCAGAGTGAGGCAGAGTTTTCAAGTGATTTAAATCCCACGGTACCCCTCAAGGAGCCAGAGAGCTGCTGAAATAAGCACATTTTAAGAGCTATAGACAGAAGTCAGAAAGCTATTAATAGGATTTTTCTTTCTTTTATTCGTGGCGTTTCTAAAGAATTTGGTAACAGTTTTTATTAAGGAGTGAGCTGGTTTTTTTCTTTCAATTACAGAATTCAAAACTTGTTGGTAAAATGTCTCCAAACTGATCATCCTACTTCCAAAAGTGATGTTAAAGTAGCTAAGTGTTGTGGTTAGGGCTATCACCAGATACTTAATTTAGTAAGCAATAAATTAGCTCACTTGATGTGGGATAGTGCTTTCAAAACTATTCATGAATTTAGGATAAATGTACTGATTTTTTTTATTTATTTTTTTCTGGAAAAGCTATGGGAATATCTATTAGCTTCATAAGAGCTACATTAAGAAATTTACCCTATGAGTGTGAAGAGTTAGGACAGTCATTAGAGAAATAGAAAATCTTGGTTCTAGCCTCAGTTCCTTTGAAACGCAGTTATTTATTCCAAATATATGACATTAATAAAGTAGACTGAGAGAAAAGTATTCTGGAATATTTCTTAGTGGAATGTCTAACACAAAGTACTGTAGCCTTGTGCTGAGATGGGAAGTGTGCCTGTATCCCGAGAAAGTGCTATACAATTAAAAGGACTCTATCCTTCTCTTCCTATTTTTACCTTTTATTTACTTTTAAATTTTATTCATGTTTCTTACACATATCTAAAATGAAACATTTTCAATGTTTTTTTTCTTCTTAAACAGAATAAGGTTGAGAAAGTTGAGTTCATCCTTCATCTTTTTACTTTCCTGTAGTTTTGAAAACAAAAACAAATTTAAAAATGAAAAAAAAACCTATTAAAAAATAAATTAAATAAACTCATCTTCGTGTTAACATAGCTCTACTTTTCCTTTTTTATATATATAAATTTCCAAAATTTGGCACTAAACAAATGAAGTGGACTCTGGGTTCAATGGAAAGTAGATCATTAAGAGGACTTGGTAAGAGCAGTCCTCCTCTTCCCCCTTCCAGGGGAACCTCAGACACAGATGGAAGCATTGAATTCAAGTTGTTTTATGTGCACTGTGAATGTGCATAAAGTCTGCCTTTTTTTCTTCAGAGGGGTCAGTATGTCTCAGAGCTAGATGCAATTTGAATCCCATCTTCTCAGAAGATACAAACATGCATACGCATTTTATGGGTAGTTTTTTAAATATTTTTTCATAATATGGCAGATGCACTTTTGTAGATACAGAGTCATAGAATTGTTTGATTTGGAAAGGACCTTTAAAGGTCACCTAGTCCAACTCTTCTGCAATGGACAGGGAAGGACACCTGCAGCTACATCAGGTTGCTCAGACCCCCATCCAACCTGACCTTGAGTATCTCCAGAGATGGGGCATTCACCAGCTCTCTGGGCTACTTGTTCCAATGCCTCACCACCCTTATTGTAAAAAACATCTTCTTTATACCCAATTTAAATCTCCCCTCTTTTAGTTTGAAACAATTTCCCTTTGTCCTATCACAACAAACCCTGCTAAGAATCTTTCCTCTTTCTTTTTATAGCCCCTCTTCAGATACTGAAAAAATGTGTAGAAATATATAATATGTAGACAGAAAATGCATGTGCATGGAGGTCTTCATAAGAAAACTTGGATATATTTGTATATTTGGTATATTTGATCAGTCAAATCCATTAGCTAACCAGCATGAATACTGGAAGGTTGCAATCATTCTACCTTGTGTGTTTATTCTCATTCTCATGTTCTCACACTTGCTCATTCTGTCTCCCTGGCTCCAGCTATACAGAAGATGGCTCTGTATTTATGCTGCTGAAAAGTGCTTGCCTCAGATGTATTGCCTCTGTCTTTTGGGGTCTGTGCAGTGAATTGTATGTGTTTTGAAGCAGTGTAACATCACCACAGAATAGAACCACCTCCACTGGTGCACAGAGTTGGTGTCAGTCCCCTGTCACATTCTTTGCCTCATTCAAATAGCTCAAGGACACCTTGCCATTGTGGAAGTGACTGGAGTTGTTGTGTAATGAACACAATGAGTCTTATATCCAGTCCTGAAATTGAGTTGAAATTTCAGCAGCTTTCTGAACTCCCTTTCTTTATTTGCTCTTTCCTCTCCTCCTCTGTTTTACCCTCTCTCTCTAACATAACACAGTCTCTTAGCAGGAAGCTGTGAACATGTTGCATGTAGGTCCCTAATATAAACCTGTGCTTCAGTAAAATAACTCAACTTTCCAAACTAAAATATGACCTTGCCTATGGTACTTGATAAAAAGAATTATGTCAATTATTGCTCAGGAAAAATAACCAGCTTAAAAGACAAAGCAATGGAAACTTTTAAGGGCAGAAAATGTCTGCCTGCAAAAGTCCAAGTTTAAAAATAGGTTAAGCAAGCTGGTCTCACTAGCATTAAGTTTTTTGTTTTCAAAATTTGTTGTTGTTTTCTTTTCTTTTCTTTTCTTTTTTTTTTCAGGACCATTTATTTCCTAATTGGAAACAAAATAATCTAACCTGTAAGGAAAATAGTTCCTTTCAAATGGTAACAGTGAAGGCATTGTCACTTTCTGTGACTTCCCTGTAAGGAATATAAATGTGTTTACTAGGTCATGGGAACTTGGAAGATAGTGCTTCGGCTGTCTGTTTGTGTTAGGTGTTTCTCAAGTACTCTCTTTAGCTTCAGTGCACTTCCATTATCTTGAGCTCAAGCTCCATTTGTTGGCTTATAATTTAAGTGCTGAGAAGTCACATATTGGAAATGTTACCTGGTTGAAGAGTTCTGTTCTTCCACTTTTTACTTTTGACTAGTATTAAAAATAATTTATTCCACTGCACAGGTTTTGTAGATTTATCTACTTAAAGTATATAGGTTTATTGATGCTACTTCCAGAGAGTGGAATGCCCACAGACACTGGGCTGGGTTTGTTGATCTTTCTGTCATCCAGATGAGAAACTAGATGCAAGTGTAATGAAGAGCTTTTGTGTTGCATTGCAGGTCATCTTTGCAGAGTCCAGGTTCTAAAACAGGTCAATTCCAGTCATGAATTTTATGGTCATTTTCTTCAGAGTTGACCAAAGGCTTCAAGAAGAGACATTATGTGAACCTTTATGGTTTGTTGCACTTCTGAGTGATGTCTTGGGATGCTTCCCTGGACTAATCCTTCAAGATCCTCATTACAACTCTAGCAATATTTAGTATGAACCAGTTACTCTGAAATGAACCTTCTGGACTAATTTCAGTGAGGGAGTCATGCAAAGCATTACATAGAGCTGAGGTACACCCCTCTTACATGCATTCATTACAGACTGTGAACAGGATGACTTCTTTTATTGTGTCTCTCACTTTGCTTATTGTCTTGGTTGGGCAAAAGTAGAGTGGCTAAATAAACAGAAAATCTGGACAAAGGTATTTGCCCATTGCTGTCCTGGGCAGCAAATAGAGGCTGGATGGCTCTTCTGTGAGTGGCTGCTACAGGGACCTCAGCTTTGTGACTCTGTTTGTTGTCAGTCACAGGAATTGAAATATTACTTTAGGAGCTTAACTGCTGTCAGTCTGAGCTTCTTCAGAAAAGTTTTGTGGTGTAGTTCTCATAAAACCTCATCTTAAGCCAGTCTAGAGCAGTGTTGAACTGAGTTATGTTGGATAGTGGAGGTGGATTAATATTGTTACCATCATTTTTGAAGTCAAAAAGACCAAGTAAAAATTTTCAAGGGAAGATCTAAGGGAAAATAGTTGTTTATGAATGTTAATATGTGCATGTTGGAGCACCTGCTCATTTATTTTGTCCAGTTGAAATCTTCCTTTGGAAAAGCAAATAAAATAATACTGAAAAAAAAAAATCTTCACATATATTTGGACACAAATGTTACTTTTTTACAATAACTGCCTTATGTTTCATTGTTTTCTTCCTTAGAAATAATATTTTGCATCCTCTTATGTTGCAAAATTTATGAATGAATATTTTCCTTCCAATTGAAATAAAGTTTTGGACATCAAGACAAAATCTAGGCATCTAGTAACAGGGATAATAGCAGAAAGTAGAAGAACTGAATTACAGAATATTATGTCTCTGGATACAGCCAGATCGGTTGAAAAAACTGAGATAACTTCAGTGTTGTCACGATGATTGGTGCTGCCTAGGAATCTGGACCCTTAAGAATTCATTATTATGTTTGTAGTTAGAATGGAAGTCACATATGACTGTAAAGGCAGTGGATGGGATTCTCTCTTGATTCAATTCACGTTATTCTATCAGTTTGACCTCCGTTTCAGTGAGTAGTGTTATGGAAATGCTACCTTAGCATGCAGAGGTTTTTGAGTAGCTAAAAGGGTGAGCTACGTATACTTCTTTCATCCATAAGGACGTAATAGGATGTGCAATGTAAAATGAAATTTGCCTTATATGTCTTCCATCCTAACAAAAGTGTTTCTCAGCCAAAACTTGAGCTTTTAAATTAGCAGACTCTCTGCAGAGTGCTTGACAGTCAGTATTTTATAGAATATACATGTTAAGAAAAATAATTCTGCATTATCATTTTTTAAAATCTAAATTTAAGGAGTAGAGTTTGATTTTTTTTTATTTCATTCTAGAGTCTAGCTGAAATCAACAACAGTCAGATGATTTTACAGAAAGTTTTATAAAAAAAATTTACATATTTTTTGTTTACTGCCTGACCGAGGTGATGGCCTCATACCTTCAACTCACATAGAAATCTGGATAGTGCTTTTCTTGTAAAACACATAATTGGTTCTGTTTGATTAAATTTAACTATTTGTTATCACTACCTACAAGGCAAATGTGAGGTAATAAAATGAGGCTACTGGGATATGTGTACATCTTCATGTGCACAAGGAAGACAATTTCCCTTCCACTGAACAAACCAATTATGTGCAGACTTTCGTTAATTCTTCACATCAGATTATGTTTGGAGATGGCTGTGAGACAACTTTGCAGTTACAACATTACTTTCTTTAATTTTATCTCTGCTTTTATTATTTCATTCCCTACTAGATATCCCAAAAAAGTTTGTGTATCCTCAGCATAACATTAAAAAGTTTTTTCTTAGTTGTTATGTTAATATAAAATTAGAATAAGACTGAGATAAATATTTGAGTGACAGTCTGAGGCCTATGGAAGTCATCAGTTTAATTATAAAAGCGGAACTCAGAAAAAGATTCTTTGATTATTTGAGTTTTTCAGGTTGATAAGAATAAGTCACTCTGGCACACTAAGATGCAATGAAGTAGCATCATTACGATGTAGCTGATAACAGATGATAAACACTGAATGCATTCTTTTTTCTTCTCATCAAGAGGGGCAGGTATGATTTTTTTTTTTACCCCATGCTGTCATTTGTAGTCAGGCAAATTAAATATCAATAATCATCATGGTGGAGTGGAGGATAATATCCAGCCCCCAAGGATGAGAAAGTTTAACGACCCCAGGTTTACACTGCAATGCAAATGAATACAAATTTGGAAATAGGCACTGTAGAGATGTTCTTATACCCTATTCTAGGCTAGAGGACAGAGAGAAGGAAAATCTAAACTTTTCAATGCATGTTAATAGAGAGTTAAGAATATTGCAATATTTCAAAATTGTTTTTACTGTTAGAGAAGTAGGAGTAGGCTGCTGTTAGGTTTCTGACAGAGAGATTATGGCCCAGACACATATGCTGGAAGCTGACCTGACATTTGCTTCTGGATAGTTGTCATAGCAGCAACCTGAATAGAGCAGCTTGATACAAGTGCCAGTTGCAGACTGGATACAGATTCTGTGTAAATGCAACACATCTGAATATTAATAAATGCACACATACGGTCACGTGGAGATCGCCAGTACTGTGTTTCTTTCAATTTACATCTAATTCCTAAGTGTTTGTTTTTAAAGAAATAGAGTCTTTAAGGATGTGTTAATGATATACTTCCACACAGTATCTGTTGTTATTTCTCTACCTGTAACAAGGTGGGGGAGCATTGACCTAAAGAAAGACTCTTCAAGCATGGACTTATTAACAAACCCCCTAAAAAACTAAATACCTAGCTGCTACAGACCACATTAGTTTGTGTCTCTATTAAGAAGGAAGGAAGGATGGATGTTATTGGTGGACAAATTACAGGTAAATGTAAAATTATTCTGAAGAAACTAATTGAAAATCTGAATTGCAGGGAGGACATGGACCTCCATTTCAGGACCACTGTATCTGGTGCTCAGCACTGAGGGGAAAAAGATCTTTAAACCTATATATTTGAGGACAGATAATTTGTTTCATCTCTGCCACTAATTCATAACTTCTCAATCTTGAAAATGAGCACGTTTTTCCTGTATTATAATTCAAACAGTAGAAAAGAAGGAAGGGGGATATCTGTGTGTGTGTTCTCCTTCCCGATGAATGGCTGCTGCAGCTTGAAGGAGGAAGGAAGAGACAAAGAATACAGCTCTTAAGTGCTCTCTTAATTCTGTTATTCTGTTATTTATATTGTCTGTTTTCATATCCAGGGCAGACTGGACAATGTTGGTTACATAAAAAGGAGTTACACAGAAATGATTCCCAGTGGAGAGCTGGACAATGCCTTTTGATGCAGAGCTTCTGTGACAGAAAGTTACAATACAGCAAGCACAAGGAAGTGGTCTTATTTCAGGGAGACTGAGTCCTTGCCACAGCTATTCAGTATGCAGGAAGAGCAAACCTTGTCTAATCCTTGTAAGAGGTGGAGGAGGGTACCTTTCCTCTTGGGTTTCATGGAGCCTAATTTTCTCTAGAGGATGGGAAAGGGAAGATGCTTCACTCATGCTGACTAGAAGTGGCAACAGTGCAGAAAGGCGCTGCTGTGTATTTCCATAAAACCTGATAAATTTCACCTCAAAGTCATTTCTGCTTCAGAATGGGAGTGTTATGGAGCCTCAGAAAAGAACAAATGAAAACAGAGAATTCGCTTAATATAAAGCAGCCAAATAGAAACTGAAATCCTAGAAACTGCACAAGGCAAAGTCACTTCACTTTGCAGAGTTCAGTGCCTCTTACTGTATTAATGATAGTTTTATTACCATATTAATGAGTGCTTTATTAATGATCGTTGTTAGTTATTTTGCGCTCAGACTCCTCCTTGTGATTTGATATTTAATAGGGATTGGAGTGATTTCCATATTTCAATACCTATCCTATTTTATCTGTGTTCAGAATTATCAGTAAGAAGTCTGTACTGTCCTTGGATACCCACATGCCAGTTTGCATTTCAGGCTTTGTACGCTTCCTCCATTTCCCCACCTAATGGTAATTTTAATTTTGAGTTGGGCTATGGTTTGTTTCTGTGATTGCAAATGATATGCTTTAACCACTGAGGCACAAAATGTTATGCAGGCACCATTTAGCTGCATGTGGATTATTGTCAAGAGACCAAATTATGTACCAGTAGTGGGAAACTCAGCTTCCTACCCACAATGCATCAACCATATTGTCAGGGGGAAGAAAATAAGCAGTATGCATTGTAATTTTAAATCCTGCTGCCTTTCAAGTCAGTGGCAAAATTCCTGATTTCAGCAGTGCTGGATAGAGTTGTGCTATTTGCAGATGCAGCTGGAAGGAACTGCTGAGTATCACAGGGCAACCCCCTCCTGCTGCATTCAGCCCAGCCCGTGTTAAATTTGCAACATGTACTGGAAAGGAATAATGTGCAGAGCATGCAATTGCAACTAATTTCATGCTTTGGATTTACACTGAGGCCTTAAGGTGAGCAGGTATTTTTTTTACCTCAACACAGAGATCATTAAATAGAAAAAGCTTTATTTTTCCAGGCTCTTTGTGCTGAATTTCAGTCTGCTAATATTTTGAACACTCATTGCTGCAATAAGATCTTGAATGTGGGGTAAAACTGTTGCTAATGTCAATTTTTTGTTCTAAAGGTTGATGAAGCTGAAGGGACAGGAATGTTTTTTGGACAGTAATTTTAAAATAATCTTATCCCCTTCCCTACTCTAGATGGAATGCAAGTGAACAGGGGCCAAAATAGTTGTCTTCTTGTGTCTTTAATATTTGTCTTCTGTAAAGGAGACAGTAGAGGCTGATGGAAATATGGATATAACTGTTCTCAGAAGACTTAACCCCAAAGATGTCGGTTTTGGCCTTTTGTTCTTCCCAGTTCCATGCTGAAAGCCAGGAATAAGAGATATTTAATGATCCTTCCCTTTCACACGACAAGAAGATATTAAACATGAAGCTCTTTCTGGTCTGTCAGACATTTCTAGAATAGAGGAAATAAATATATAAAAGTCTGATTTTGTCTTTCCCATGTTTAGCTTAGGGCTTCACTTAGAGTGTGGAGTGGGGATGTAGTTTCTGGGAGTAAATCCCTGTTGTCATACAGAATTTGTGCCAGTTTAATGAAATGTTTTGGCAGCAAATATCTGAACAACTCTTCTTAACTGAAACTCTGAGTCAATTTATGTTTCCCGGTATTTTTGATCCCCAAGGAGCCTTAACAAACACGAGTATTTCTGGCACCTCCCTGCGTGTGAGATGTGTTGCACCTTCAGAGCAGGCTGTTCTGCTGAACACCTTTGTACCTGGAAGGAATTTTATCAGCAATAGTGTTGCCAGTAGGAGCAGGGAAGTGACCTTCTCTCTGTACTCAGCACTGGTGAGACTTCATGTTGAACACTGTGTTCAGTTTTGAACCTCTCACTACAAGAAGGATGTTGAGGCCCTGGATTGTGTCCAAAGAATGGTAATGAAACTGTGAAGGTTTTGGAGCACAGATCTTATGGAGGAGGGCTGAGGGAAATGGGATTGTTTAGTGTGGAGAAGAGGAGGCTCAGGGGAGACCTTATCACTCTCTACAACTCCCTGAAAGGAAGTTGTAGTGGGCTGGGAGTCAGCTTCTTCTCCCAGGTGACAGTGACAGGATGAGAGAGAATGGCCTCAAGTTGCACCAGTTGGATATTAGGAAGAAAAGCTCTTCTCCAAAGGAGTGGTGAGGCACTGTCACAGGCTGCCCAGGGAAGTTGTGGTGTCACCATCCCTGGAGGTTTTTAAGGATAGAGCAGATATAGTATTTAGATACATGTTTTAATGGACAACATTGTTGGTAGGTGGATGGTTGGAGTTGATGATATTAGAGGTCTTTTCCAGCCTTAATAATTCTATGATTCTATGAAATCAGTGCAAACTCACAATGTGCTTATGCAAACCCTTGATTTTCATGAGAACAGTGATGTATTTTGGTTTTGCTTAGTAAATTGAGTAGATTTAGAAGATTTTAAACAATCACAAATTACTCTTAAATTCAAAGCATCAGCTGCAAAGTATACTCAGTTGTATTCCTCAGAACAAGGCAATTCTTCACACAGGAAATATATTTGGAAATGTATGCACAGACTGCTTCTGTTTGGTAGCAGGAGTATGTTTCTAATTCAACAACTGGCTTGATGTCCTAAACTAAATTTAGAAACATATTTTTCTAAGAAAAAAAGAGCAAAAAAACAGTGGGAGCAGGAATTGAGTGCATTGCCTGGAAGCAGCACCAGCTGCCATAGAGGCTAAGGGGCAGGGCAAGGCAGCCAAGTAGGCAGTTTCCAGTAGCTCAGGCACCGTGCCAGGCAAATCCTCCCCTGAAATGAGAATATTTGGGGAACAGATTTGTATTGCAGTGCACAAATTTCATGCTTATTACTCATGGTATTTCATATTAAGCTTCAGTTTTACTGTCTCCATTAATGAAGCAAATCAGACTGTGCATCCTCCAAAGTGCAGTGAAAGTTCATTTCTTTGTTTCATCTAGCCACTTATGCTGCTATGGTTTAATGGTTATGGAATCAAAAGGGTATACCCCAAAGCACCACTTCTTATTTATTGAATCTTCTTTTAAAATACAAAACTGAAATAAAAGGACATGCACTGAGTTCAGTAAAAAAATTAGAGTTGGTCTTCTTCACTAGCAAAGCATTTTCCTTCTATTAAATAGTTTGAGACAAGGTGGGGAGGTCAGTTCTTTTTAAGATACCTTTTATTTTTAAAAGATTTTTCCTATTTTATTTTAACTGTAAAAGTCAAGCAGTACCCGAGGCAGTGTTTAAAAACATACATTAAATTCATAGAAATGGTTTTGTTTCTCACAAACGCACAGTTCAGATTTTTAGGCAGGTTTGAAATTGAGTAGTTAGGAGTCATATGTATCAACCACAGGGCAAAACGCTTCAAGATGTTTGAACCTGCTGTTGAAAAGAAGAGCCAGTCATAAAATACATACAGGAAAGCAGCTGTTCATTTTCTTATTTTAAGACAAGAAAACTGTTTTTGTAAGGCAGTTGTCTGTAATTCCCATGGGAATTTACCCATGGAAGAGACACCAAACTTCAAAAAACAGCAGTATGCTGCTGGAATCTCCAGGATTTTTACTTTTCAAGGCAGAACACAGAGACGTTTTTAATTGGGTGAAACTTCAGCATGACCTCAAGCACTTCATGTCTAGGCTATCATCTTCTGTTTCTAAATGAAAAAGAATTTCATTTAGAGTCTAATATACAGTGTTTCCCTCTGCCATGGAGGGTAATACATACAATATTAAAAGAAAGCAAAGGGCAAAAGAAAAATAGGAAAAAAAAGCTCAAAAAAGTTGAAATCATACTCCATAACTTTCCAGTAAAATCTTTTTGAGCAGTTGAATCTCCATATCTCAGAGTTAACAGTTGCATGGAAAGCTGTTTTGGGTCAAGGAAATTTGCTGTCAGTGGCTGGGAGCTGTATGGGCAGCTTTAGGTCATGGCCTAAACCAAATGAACTTAGTGAAGGGGCATAGCCATCCCTGGGAGCACAGGTGGAAGCATTCACCTGTGCAACTGGAACCTCATTTAAGGCCTGGCAGCTGCAAGGGAAACATCTCTACTTTGTGATTGCCTCCTTTGGAGTGTTTGGTGACTCCTGAGCCTTGGTAAGGGGTAAGCCATTTCGTCTTTATTACCAGATTGTGACCTCTGCCTTTCTTGGGTGATCTGAAACTGGATATCATCTCTCCTTACAGGAGTGATGTCACATGTAATGCACTAGATGAAGAGACATATAGTGGGAGGTTTAATTATATTGACTCTGATGATATTACCATAATAAATCCACAAAGCCAGCATAAGCCTTGCTCCACTTCCTGCACGTGCTTTCCCTTGTATGCTTTTTAAAAGTTTGATTCATGAGTTTTGAGAAGTTCTCTAGTGCCACAGTTCTACTGCAGTGAATGGAGTGATGTTCATCTATTTCAGCTGGTCTTGTTGCCCATCATGACCACCACTAAAATGACGTATTGGCAAGGGGGAATGGAACTGAGATAGATGTGTGTACTGTTCTCAAGAAACTATGAAAAGCACAGGGAAAAAAAACTCATGATTGTGATGATAAAAGCAGAGTTGCCTGAGGCATTGTAAGGCTTGTTCTGAACCAGAGGTGTATGCTGCAACAGAGGAATTTCTCTCACTTTACATCTTTCTGGTTCAGCAGCAGGTACCACTACATCTCTATCAGCATGCATCAGTTTCAAGAGTATGTTGATTCATTCAACAGCACTACCTCCAGGCAAAACTGCTCGTGGGATGGGAAATGACAACATTGCTTCTGTGTGGTTTACGCTGTTTCTGTTTGTTAGAAAGGTCAGGCATTCAGATTCCTCTGTTTGTACTGCCTGTCAATGAGGATACAGCGAAAAATGATCCACAAGGATCTTCTGCAAGGTGCTGGATGCTGCAGAGAAGTAGCCTTTGAAAGGACTAGAGAGATATCTGGAAGCATAACAATTGTTTTCCTGGTCTGAAGACTGTGTTTAACTTCCACTGAAGTTTTACCTGTATTTTCTTCAAATTCACAATCTTATTTTATCAGGGGCGTTCTGGTGATTCACTTTTGAGATTGGGCGCTTAGCAAATGAAGTCTTTTAGGAACAGGCTCAGCTAGCCTGCTACCTTGGTCCCATGCCTTGAACTATCTTATTCTGTGTAGTTCTTCAGTCAAAATCTGCCTTCATATCTACCTATACTAAGAGGAAAAATATCAGTGTGAGGCCTTAACTACTCTTTCTGTTGGTACAATGGGGATAAAGCAACAGTCCCACCTGTCATCTCTCCTCTCATCTTCCTCCATTAAATAGTCGCTCTGAGGACTACTCTGCTCTTTGTGGGGCACCTTTGTCCCTCTGAGTTGAAACAGATGGGGGTTTTCTCCATGATAAATGTCATATGTATTCTGTGAAGAATACCATGAACACAGAGGAGTTTTGCCAAAACTCAAAGGCATTGGAGCAGTTTACATTCTCTAGCCGAATCCAGTAAAAGTTTTTAATCTGATGCTGGCCATCACTGGACATGTTATTTAAAATCACACTGAGGAAGCCATAGCTGGGCACGCACTGCAGGGCAGTGTGCAGCCTTGCACTATGCCTGTGTGGAGACCTTCAGTTCATACTGTTAATTGAGAAACCATTAGCTAAATACATTTTTTTTTTTTAACATTAAAACTAGACATAAAAAGCAATACCATGTTCAAGTTTCAGATTTCCTTCTTTAGTATAACAGAAAATGCTCAAATGTCTTATGAACCACTGTAACTTCTGCATAAGGGAAGAACAGCAAGAACAATAAAGGTAACTTGCGGAGCAAGTTGGGATTCACCCATTTTGAACTTTGCTAAAGAAAGTGAGGTAATCTCGAGCACTATGGAAGATAAAAGTATCCTCAATTTAAGCAGAGAGAGAACTGATCTTTTAAGAGAACCCAGTTTCTCCTTTCCCCAGCGACTTTGCATAGACTACAAGCCTAGCTTGTCTGTGATTCCACGCTCAGACAGTGGTGCTGGTGACCTCTGAAAGCTCACGTTGTTCTGATATTGAAGTGGATAGTGAACTGCACATAGCTGACAGGCTATGAAAAATGATCCTTCTGCTTTGCTATCAGTCCAGCAAAAGTGTTTCTCTTGCAACTCCTTGCAACAATTGTCTCTTTTCTAAAAGTTTTCTGCTCTGTTTGAGAAATGGCAGTGGTTAAAACAAACAAACAAAAAAACACCAAAAACTCACACAAACTCTGCAATTTGGGAACACTAACCTTTTATTTAAGGTTAAAATACTCATTACGATCTACAAATGATGTGTCTTAGCATCAGAAGTGCAGGAAAAGAGTGTGTGTTTTTCTGTCTTCTCCACAATAGCACCTTTATATTTTGATCTTTTTCCTTGCCAGTCTCATGCTTTCATTTCTTGTCAAGCACTGGCTTTGTCAATTTTGATGCCTGGTGACAACACTGATTCTGGCAGTTCATTTCAGTGTTAATAACTGCAAAACAGGAGGACCCTACTACCTTTATAATGAGAAACTGAAGTGTGGTAGTTTTTTTTTTTTTTCTTTTTTCTTTCTTGAACTTTTGGCAGGTAACTTAGTATTTTGATGCAAGATCCTGCATGTCTCCATTCGTGTTGTGGGGTTTCAGATTCTTGATTGTGCTGTGTATTATGCCTGATTTTGCTCAAGTAGTCTATACCAGTATTTCCTCACTATCTGAAAAATTATATTAATCATTTCTGTCTCTAAAATATGAAAAACTTTTTTGATACTGGACTGACCAACAAAATCATTAATAACATTTCTGTCAGTAACATTTGATACACCTGCATCTTTTCCTTTTGATGTGATGTCTGTGACAGAAAATTCCTATTAACAGGCTTTCTCTTGAGGTTTTTAATGTACTTGCCTTAGATACGTAAAAATGATGAAAATAATGAGACTGGGAGGTCATGAAAAATATGATCTAGGTCTGAATACAGAAGTCGGGAAATGAAAAGCTGTGCAGTCTCCCAGCTCTTCCTTTCAAGAGAAGAAATAGCACACATGAGAACAGCAATCCTCTTGACTTCACTGACAAGTCTACTCTGAATTATCAAAACACTTCCCAATCTAAAGAATACCTGGCATGGGTCCTTAGAGAATATGTGGAGATGAATTTAATTTTAATTTACCCAGTTTGTTCAAACCTATTCTTAGTACCTCTGGTTGGGGGTGGAAAAAAAAAAAAAACACACCAGGAGTCCCTCTCCTGGTTGTGCATAGTCCTCATCCATAATTCATAGATTACAGACTCGTTTGAGACGGAAGAGACTCTTAGAGGCCATTTAGTCCAACTACCCTGCAGTGAGCAAGAACATCTGCAGCTAGATCAGGTTGCTAAGAGCCCTGTCCAGCCTGACCTTGAGGGACCCCAAGGACCAGCCATCCCCCACCTCTCTGGGCAACTTGTTCCAGAACCTCACCACCCTCACTGTAAAATATTTTTTCCTTTCATCAAATCTAGGTCTCCTCTTTTCCAGTTCGAGACTTTTTCCTCTTGTCCTATCCTAGCAGACCCCTCTAAAGAGTCTGTCCCCTTCCTTCTTATAGCCCCCCTTTATATATTGAAAGGCCACTTTCTGATCTCCCTGGAGCCTTCTGTACTCTGGATGAACAGTCCTGCAAGTCTTTTTCATCAGGCCTGTACTGCATCCTTACATCCTTCAGCTTGTACAGATAGCAGGGGTTGCTTCGACACAGGTGCATGACCTTACACTTGGATTTGTTGAACCTTGTGACGCTTACTTGGGCCCACTGCTGGAGCCTGTCTAGGTCTCTCTGTTCCTCTGGGATATTGACCACACCCCACATCTTGGTGTCATCTGCAGCATTCCTGATGGTGCACTTGATCCCACTGTTGATGTCACTGATGAAAATATTAAAGAGTTCCAGTACTGACCTCTGAAGGACACCACTTGCCAGAGGTCTCCGTCTGAACACTGAGCCATTCTAGTACATTATCCTCTGTTTCTAGTGAAGGATAACTAAAGTGGGAGAAATCAGCCCACAATTGTGATTAGTTTTTTAAATCCTTCTGTCCTGATGTCTTTGGACAATGGTTTAGGAGTTGTTCTGTGTATGCATCATCTGAATAACACTGAGCAGCCCAAGAGATGGAGAAATATTCAGATTAAGTGTCTGTCTTGGGAAGTTATCAGAGAATAACCCTGATAAAATACATCTCTGGTGTGTATTAAATATTTTTTTAAACAGACTATAAAGATTCTAGCAATTAAATTTTCAGATTTTATCTGCAGATCTGTTGTGAATAGTTGAAATCTCAGTTAGATGTTAATTTTGGATGCCTAACTATAGGGATTGTGAATTTTGTAGGACTTTTTTTTTTTTTACTAGTTTTGAGATATGCAACATAGCAAACAGGTCACATGACTTTGTTCTGCACACACAAATGGATCAGAAAACCTGTAGAAATTTTCACATTACAAATACTGAATCTATGCTGGCTTCAGCCAAATGTCTGTCTGTCTTCTCGTTGTGCTTTAAGAGAAATAAATCTTTCAGGGAAAGGTGATATCTTTTACCAAATTTACTTTAGGGAATAGAAGTTTTTCTGATCTAGGAAAAGATGTCACCCATTTCTACAATCATTTTACCTCTATACTTAGATCACAGTTGTTAGAACATCTCTAACACTGTTAAAAGATTATTCTTTTAAAAGACTATAAATATTCAGTATTTTAAATAAAAAGGTCAGATAATACAAAGAACTATCATAAAACTTCATTTGGATTTCAAATTCAGTGGAACGAATATGTCTTTAATTTTTTTCAGGATTCCCTAGTCTCGAACAGGTTTGATTTAGTGGATAGTGATGCCAACACAAGCCTTAACAACTGCCGAGAGAGGAGAAAGAACGTGTAGTGAAAACCAAAACTGAAGTGAATCCTCACAATCATCGCTTTTGGAAATACCATTTCCATCATTGCTAAGCTCGTTGCTAAGTAAATCTATGACAGTATTTCTGTGCTAAAGGAAAATATACTCTCCAGTGATATGCTAAAATTCTTTTAGGTTTCTGGGCTTCCAGAAGATTGGTCATAAAATTAAAACATGGGTCAAAGCCAGGAGAACTAATGTAGTGCATTTAAAACCAATTAAAAAATGCAGTATTCAGTCAGAACTATGTATGTCATCAAAGCAGTCAATAGTATCATCGCTTATTAAGATTAGCTGACACTTCCCACTATCATGTCAGATATGCAGTTGGGTAATAACTTGATGACATTTACTGTTCTGTATGTCTCCATCTATTGAAGTATTTCAGAGAAAACTTCAGCCATTTTCAAGAATGAGGAGATGTTTGTCCTTTAAGGGTAGTTTGATCCTTAAATGTGTTTTCCATTTTGTAATAAATAGGTAAATATATAAGCCTCTCTATTCTTTACACTATAATGGTTCATTTAAGCCAAAGATGTGTCACTGGGCACCCATGCTTACACAGCCAATATTAAGTTGCTAAATTCCCAGAACATTTGAATTTCAGGGGGTGTAACTACGAATCCAGTCAGTGCAGAAAACGAGAGAAGAGCACTGGGGCTGTGAACCACAGCAAGAGCAGAGAGAGCAAATGATGAAGCAAGAGTGAGGTTATGAAGTGGGACTGGATGAAGTAGAAGTGAAAGAAAAAGGGTCAGATATGACTAAGGAAAAATAATGTGGGTTGAAAACAGGAGTGCCTTTTTTTTTTTTTCTTTCCAAATGTGGAAGCCAGCTTTGCTTTTGTTGAATAGGATATTGGGCATCCAAGGATGAAAGAAGTCCCAGAAGGAAGAGAGAGCCTCAGATGGGACCATCAGTGAATGTAACAGTGGTGAAATGCAAAAAAGGAAATGAAAAGTCTTGAATTGCTGAAGCTATGCAGGTATCAGAGAGCAAGAGTTTTGTCTGTAAAGGAGAAATAAGAATTTATGGGCAAGAAGACTGAGATGAAGGGTGGAAGATGAAACTGGAAAAGCAAGGAGGATGGGATGAGTCAGGCATTTGGATGGCACAGCATGGAACAAATTTGAAGAGGCAGAGTACAGGATGTATGTTATAATGTCATGGTGGGGGAAAACAGCAGCAGTGCCCCCTGCCCCCCCCATCCCGAGAAGGAGGCCTGCCTGCAGACCTGGCAGTGGGAGCCAGGAATCCCATGGCTCACCCTGCTTCCAGCATTGCTCTGTGCAGTTGCTGATAGCCACTCCCAGCCCCACAGCACCTGCAGATTCAGCAGGGTACTCCGATAACAAAACTTAAAATTTCTTCCCATTATTTAAAAAACAACTACAACACCTAGTTACACTGGTGTAGTCGCAGAACTCAAACACATTATGTATTAGGTAATGGTAGCTGAAGTTTGCCTTTGTTGCCAGAATCTCACCATCTGAAAAGCAGTGATAAAAACCCCATCCAATGAGAGTATTGTGAGGATTAATTGGGTGTACGTTGGAAAGTGATGCACAGCTTTATCACGTATTTCTGTTTATTTCACTTTTGAATCAAAAATCACAGAAATAAATTGGTGTGGCCCAGATGGGAAAAATATATGAAACATTATCTACTTTCTTCTAAAGCTACGCTACAAGCTATTGAGGCTAAAAATTATTTTAAAGGACATGAAAGTTTTTCATTTTTTTCAAGTGAATATGTTCGTTCCTGTGCTAAAGAAGTGGAGGACTGGCTTTCCTAGCTGTTTGAAGGCTAGTCTACGTTTGGGTTTTTCTAGCCTCAAAGTCATCCTGTGTGAGCAGTATTTATTGACAGGAACAAAAACTAATCCACATTAGGGAGTTTAATATATTCAAAAATGAAATGTCAAGCAACACGAGGCAAAAATGTGTTCCTTTGTTTCTCTTTTTTTAACTGAGTGTGAAACAATCACCTTGACATGGGGGCAGTTAAAAGCTGGTATTTGCGGAGCTGTTAATTTGTTGATCTGGTAGAAAGTGAATTTCATAAAAGCAGAAAGTTAAAAGCATGCCACCATCTTTACCATTTTTGGAACGTTACAGTTTACATTCCTGTTGGAGAAGTTTTGCTAGCTTTTTGGTCAGTGCTTTTTTTAACATGTGCTTTTTGAGCTTGTTGATAACAGTGGAGAAAAGCCAAGGCAATAGCTATGTTCTGTCTTAGAGAGAGTACACAGAATTTCTGATCATAGAACCATAGACTCATTAAGGTTGGAAAAGACCTCTAATATCACCTAGTCCAACTATCTATTTACCACCAATATTGTTTTGTGCGTGAGTATATGTGAGATCAAAACTCAGAGTCGCATCAATTTGCCAGGGCTTCTTATTTTAAGAAGCTGTTTCTCTTATTGTTACCATGGTGGTAAAAGAGAAAGGGAACAAAAAGTAACCTTGGCATTCTTAGAGTTGTTTCCAGAAAGGACAGGCTCCTTAAAAAGAGATGTCTGTACTGTACCTCTTCTGGCACTGGGAGTTGGACACTGAGATGCTGCCAATAGGATTATTTGTAGCACAGCTGTGACATTCTGTACTAACATCTGTGCTTCTATAGAGGTATTTTCTTTAAAACTATTCCTTAGCTGTTCAGAGTATGAGTCAGAGCAGGGTTTCCTTGGTATACAGACTATGCAATTGTTGACAAAATCTTTTCTGAATACGTACTGTCCTTAGAAGGTTCTTTAATTGCATACATGAGAAATAAGTAAACAAATAAAAATGATTATAAATTTATTTGATTTTTAAGTTAAAAAAAAAAAAAATCTCTTCTCCTGGTACAGGCCTGAGCATAAATGTGAGACATAGATATCCCTGATTATATATTAAGTTGAGGATCATAGATTCATGCTTCCAGTCTTTCAAGTGAGCTGATATCTTGGCATTTTAGCATGTACCTAAGAGGTATTTTCACATTTGTGTGATTTCCATCAGTTTCCAGATAATATGCTCAAGATCTAAATTACTTCTCATAAATAAAGTCAGAAGGGGAATACTGTTAGTAAGATGACTTATTTCTAGGACAAACTTTTGCCCTCAAAGTGCAGAAGATTCCTAAAGATGCTTAAATTCCAGTGGAATGTACAAGGTGATGCCTAACTCCCTGGTGGCCCAACTCATGCCTCATAATCCTACAGGGAGGGCTGACCCCTGAGCCTGCTCAGAAAATGTGTTTCCAAAATCCCACCCTGCTTTTACATTTAGTCTTCTTGAGGTGCTGAGCTAAGCATGTAGGCCTAAAGTTGAGGACTGAAACAAATGGCACCTTATTTGCTGTTTGGGTACAGGTGATGGTTCTGCTTTTACAAATGTGAGTAAAACTTAGAAGAAGGTACCTTTAAGTATCCCACGTGCTCAGCATCCTCCTCAACCTATCTCATGGCTCCAGGGAGTGTCTTCCCCACCAGGATGTGTTTACCCCTTGAGTTCCCAGCACAGGGCACACCATGTGTCTCACAGGGCTGTAACTAGTTTGGTACAAAGCCTTTGGATCCCAGTGTCAGAGCAGCTGTTGAGTTTTGTACCAGGGAGACGCTGAGTGAGGGGTATTGACAGGGAAAGGAGCTGCACTGGCAGCATCCCTTCCTGTTTGCTGTCTCTGCCCCATGAATTGTACATTTCTTTCCACTCAGTGAGTGGCACAGCTTCAGCTATGACTCCTCCTGCAGCTTTGCTTTCAGCCTGGTTGCTAAGAGATGGCAGCTTTCAGTTCAAACCCCCTCCCCACCACAGATAGCAAAGACCTCACATCTCAATTTTTATGCATCTTCACTGTGCATCGCTACAAGAAGAAAGAGCTCTGGTCTCTTGCCTTGGCCATGTACTCTGACACACGAGCTAGTATGGATCAGTGTGCAGCCCTGTGGCCAGTCTCTGTTGTGTGCTGTCACGAGCACAGTGCTTCAGCTCTGCAAAAGGCTCACTGCTGTGTGTTCAGTTCACTGAGAAAAAGGAGCTCTGGAGTGTGTGAGTATTCAGACAGCAAATTTGGGGTACCCAGATAGTCAGGATAAGGAGGTACTCTTCTCATCTAGGGGACAGCACTTATTGGCTGTACAGAAATTATTCTGGACCCATTGGTACATTTATTGCTAAAGAAGTGACGGTTGTGCCCATACAGTTAGTTATTATAGCAGCTTACATGAGTTACTACCCTTTGCACTGTGCCCTTGATCATGACCCAGTTATTTGCTGAAGATCCCTTGCAAATTTTAATGAAAATAAACTGAGGCCTTGGGGGGGTTTATAGCAGAAAGGGTCATCTAGTTTTAGAAATAAGAATCTCAGCCTTGAGGTTGTTAAGGAATGGATGTTTTAAGCTTTGTTGCCAAGATAGAATTTTTATGTATAACTTACAAATATTTTCTTGTAGAAATTAATACACTATCTCTTATGACAGATTGCAGTTCCCTTTGGGGAGAAAAGGTAAATGATATTAAAGTTGAATTCCTGGCCAAAAAAACATCATGCAATTCTGGCCTGTTGCTCGAGTCTATCATTGTTTAAGAAAACATAAGACCAATTCAGCCAACTCTCTAAAAAATGCAGAGCTTAGCTTCAGTTCAGATTAGTGCCCAAGAGGTCTCATTCTGATTGTTTATGGACTTAATTATGTGATGATTCAACATTCTGTATTAAATATTAAAATTTCTGTTAATAATATATGTTCCATCTCGTGAGTCATCTCAATTATAGCCAAATCTCTTTAGCCAATAAATAACTAAAAGACAGGGATATCTTCATCTTGGAAAAACTGACTGTGGGACTGACTAATGCAAACAGGAATCTACTTAACAACTATGGGTATTTCTTAAAAAATGTTAAAAACTTCATAATGTATTGTAGTAATTTTACCAACTTTCCTATATTTAGCAGCCATAAACTTGATGTGCAGAAGAGAGAGGTGTAAAATGGACAAAATCTTATGTAAAGAGGAAATAATACTAACAGATCATTGTTCACTTAGTTACTCTGAAAAGGTCTGCAAAAATAAAAACTTGTGTGCTCTTTAAATACTGATGATTCCTTAGACCCATTTTATTTGAACTCACTGAAGCATATTTTCATCAGATGCTGATGTTTTCCTTCTTTGCAACTAATAAAACGTGGTCAATCTTAATGCTTTTAATTTTTTTTTGTTTTTTTTCCTTTTTTTCACCTGTGTCCTCACTAAAGTGGCCACAGATATTCTGTGAGTCTGAGTAAAGGTGTGGGGCTCTCAGCAGTACTTACAGCATCTGATGAAGAAAAATGCTTCTGATACATAGTCTACTCTAGGGGAATGTTATGGTGCAGTTGTGATAAATCTTGTTCCTTATTGTGCAAGCATCATGGAAGTAAACTGAGAGTGTTAGGGAAATGCATGTTGGGCAGGTGCTGCTCATATGCAAAATTATAAATGCTTTCAAATCATGTATGTGGAATCATGTTTTCCCTTTGGTCCTTGTATGCATGGCCAGCGTCTGTGCCAACTGCAAATACAGGACGTGACTATATTCATTTTCTTTTCTGTACTCCTTCAGTCACTTCTGAGAATGATACTTCAAGAGAAGTAGTTGGAGCATTTTTCATTGATTTCTTTTATTGAGAAGGAGATGGTTCTCTGACTCAGAAGAGTGACTTCTGTAGTCAGAACGTAATGGTTTCTTTCTTGTTTCCCATACTATTTTTAGACAGACATGGGTTTGCAGGAGACAGTAAGCTCTTCAGGTTGAGAGGATGCCTCTTCCTTTTTAAGAGACAGTATGTTTGGCTATTGGAGCACAAATAAATACTCTTGGATCTGGGGGGAACTGTATTTTTATTTTTCTATTCAGCTCTTGTTCTGCCTATCAGAGACGTGTCTGTGCTTGTTTAACATGAATTAAAATTTTGTGAATGCAAGTACACAGGAAGTCTAAACAATGGGGAAGACGCTTTTGTGCATGGTAAAATGAAAAAATAATCAAAACCTTTCTTTGTTTTTGCAGGATGAGGCTACACCAGCTGACAAACAGTACAAACAGGAGCCAGCCCAGGTCACTTACTCAACATCAGCTGTTTCCAGCACACAGGAGGTGTTGTACATCAATGGAAATGGGACCTACAGTTACCATAGTTACAGAGGGCTTGGAGGTGGACTGCTAAATCTCAATGATGCTTCTAGCAGTGGTGAGTTTCCTTACAAAATACATCTATGTGTGTCTGTGCTCGTGTGTTTCCCCTGCTGTACAGAAAGCTAGTCCAAGGGATTCAGTATCCACGGGCTATAATTGGATAATGAGGAGGAACACAATTCTGCAAACTACTACTAAGCAAAATACTTGCTGTCTGGATGTTTAAAGTACCTTTTAGTTTCAAGGGACTAATTCACAATAGTGTGAGACTGAACCCAAGGTATGTGACTGGAGTTCGAAAACAAGAAGCTCTGTATTTTTATGAAGGAAATGAATTAGCCTAGTTTTCTCACGTGATTTCTCTGGCAATTTAATTTATGGTAGGCAAGAATCCAGCATGACAAGCGTTAAGTGAAAATTCCGCAGTGGTTGAGGGCTGTTCTGTTTCAGGTACATGGGCTGACTTTGGCAAGACAGGAGGTATTCAGCTACAGCCTCCATTTTCAGCATTCTAAGTAGTTTTTAAAATGGTATCAGGGCTGCAGTTTGCTATGTATGGTGTAGATGTGACTGAAGGTCACCAGTGCTTCATCTCCCTTCCATGAATGATTTGTGCTATGTTTTTAAAAGGACACAATATTTTACTTTTCAAAATTCTTTGTCATAAGAGGGTGAATGATGTTCACAATTGTTTATATGTGCATGAAAAACACATGCGAGGTATTCAATACCTCTGATCAAACATTTTCACAGGGGTAAGTGTGGAAATCTGTTTTCCTGGGAAAACGGGCAAGAACTTTAGAACTAGCTTTTACATTGTGGTCAGAGAATGTTCAAACCAGCTTGCACTGAAAACAGTTTGCATTTGCTCTTTCATTCAAGTATAAGTAGGATTGATCTTCCCATGCAACTTCTTAGTCAGCAGAACCCATCAGAATTATCTTGTTCTATATAATCCTAAACTGTGATGGAATCATAGCCGAGCTGAATCCTTGTTCTTCCATTCAAATCTCTTGTAACTGGACACATTTGCATAGCTCCCTTTTTTCAGTGGACTGTAGAATTTTAGGCAAGAGTATTTAGTCACTTCAATATAAACTTCATTAAAAAAAAAAAAGATAGTGGGTACCAATTTGACATCATAAATTATTTTGCTACCAGATTAGAAGCAATGTTTTCTTTGTTTCATTAATGTAGAGGGGTCTAGTGCTTTGTTGCAACTAAAGCTGAAATTGGGTTTTGTAGGAAAAAATGGTTATCAGATGCTGCACAGATAACGTTGCCCTTTATCTGTGGAGAGTTCACTGCATTCTGCTGTGTAGCAATACTGGGGTACAGGGATCAGTGGATGCTTATGGTTTTCATGAAGATATATATCCAAACAGTTCTTCTTCCTCTCCTTTCCTTACTTGCCCTGGCAAATTTTGTCTGTATGTTCTTTTACTTTGGAAGACAAGTAAACCATTGCACCTCTTCCAGTTGGATATGCAATTGAAGCATTGTACAAAAGCTGTCTGTCTTCTCTGCAGGGTTCTCACAGGATCCAGGACTGCACAAACCTGCTGTCTATGTGACTGCACTTGAAAACCAGTTGTTGATGCTAACAATCTAGCTTGCCGCAGGTCTGTGTCCCACCTGCTGCTTCAAGAAGATCATTAGGGAGGTTGTGGAGTGGGAATTCCATCAGTTCCTTAGATTCACTGACACAAAAACAATCTGTAGCCCAACTGATTATACCTAGACTACTGAGGGTCAAGTCTCTAGTCCCATTAGGTACTATCCCTGTTGGACAAACTGGGGGATTTGAAGGCCAGTTATTTGAGATTTGACCATCGTCTTTGATGTTCACGGGTATTTGTTTTTTTTCATTTGTGGGTGGAATCGTAGTTGAGAGTAGTAATAAATTCACTTCTGACAGACCTCACGTGGCAGTTGTTTTCAATTTTTGTTATATTTCATTCCCTCTTTGGAGAATAGGAGAGTTCATTGCAAATTGTTTTTAGGACCTAAGTGAATTTAAGAACATGTTTTCTTTTCAGTGACCCATGAAATGCCCTCATCACCTTTACAAGTATTCTCCAAATGTAAAAATAAACATACATATCAGTTGGAATACATGTATAATCAAATGGAGTCTGTTTTTGTGTATCTTCTCAAACAAGGAAAAAGGAAGAAGTTGGAAAAGCTAGCTAAAATCTGTTGCTTAAATACATATTTCTGGGCGTTTCTGCTTAGCAAAATAGTGACTGTGTACAGTTAGCTCTTCTATCTAGTAATCCAACTGATGTGTGTATTTTCAATGCTATGACTAATTTAATTTGATTATTTCCTCCCCTATAAAGTTCATTCCTATGCTGATCCCATCTTTACAGACTTAGCTGTCTGTTTACCCAACTGTTTGGTGGCATTGGTTCAGGGAACTCTCCATGTCTGCTGTTGCAGTGCTTCCCTGCTCAGTCTGTCCTTCCACATGGTTAATTACGATCCATAATTAGCTCCTTACACAACTGTATGGAGTGAGCCTTCATGCAACTGCTAAATATGAACAAGCAGTACATAATAGCTTGTACAATGATCCTTTATTATGTGCATGAAAAAAGCACAGCAGGAAAAGGCTTGGTCTATAAGTACTAAAGCCTTTTTTCCCCAGCTTTTAAACCATCCCAGCTTGAAAGCTTCACCTGAACAGCAAGAAATCTGTGGGTTGTCAGAGCCTCTTTCAGCCTGTACACATAATGGATAGAAACTGTTGATCCTTGTAGATGATCAAGGAGAACTACTTGTCAAGAAGCATGGCTATCCATGGTTCTTGTTTTTTAGATCTGATGAAGTTCCTGCTTCAGAGCTAAAAAGAGAAGCTCCAGGGTGATGTGAGCATGAATGAAATTGGCTTGCCATCTCCCAGCCAGCCACAAAGATTTCAGCTGGCCCAGCTCCACCATACCTGGAGGGATATCCAGTTTGAGGGCAGGAAACAGACTACCTCATTGGAAACAAAATTTTCATTGCCACTATAATTTGCCAGAGACCCTGCAGAAGTGGGAACATCCCAGATGTCTGTATCATTACTGTTTTTCTTCTCCTGGTGACTGCTAGCTGTCAGGACAGGATCTCCACAGTTTGTGCCTGAATCTTCACAGCCACTTTGTTTCCTAAGGCCCATTTTCTCTAAGACACTGTCTAGTATGTTTCTACTGCTGTTGCTGTGCTTCCTGGAGGTGATCCAGGGACTTCTCCTTCTCTGTCGTTGTCTGGTTTTCTAGGCAGAAATGTCAACCATTTCTATGTGTGTAAAAAGAGATTGGCCACACAAGATATTCCTTTGTATTGTGATATGACAAAGCAGTTCTTATGTCTGTTTCTCTACACAGATCTGCAGCCGACTTCCACCACAGCCACAACTCAGCACTGCATCCCAGGCTCCACAAATGTCCAGTCTCCTTCCAACTCAGGTAAGTCTTTCTGGCAAATCCTAATAAATGCACACTGACCAGATCCTGAATCCAGTCCCAGACAGGAGCCGGTAGCTGCTGGATCCCAGTCACACTGCTCAGCTCTCCCTGCTGCATCATGATGCCAGTGCTCCCCAGGTCATGCTCAGCTTTATTCTCATGCAGATCGGCCTTGCTCGTCCCTCAAGCTCCTGAAAAGTCTACCATAACAACCGGTCAGCCCTGGCTGCAGGATTTTTGTAGTAGTTTTGTAAAATAAGGAGCCCCCATTGTATCTCATACTCAGTCCAAGTTAACCTCTGTTGATATTTTTTACTGGTAAACAGAGGAATTAATGGCAAACCCTACCACAAATATTGGTTTGAACAGAGTTAGTTTTACCTGTTGATTCCTCCCCTCTTTCTAGAGTCTGTACTTAAAAACTGAAGTTAGGTGTGTTATGTGAGTTTACTTTTATCTAACCTTTGAAATGTATCATATGCAAGAGGAACAGGGTTGTAATATAGAAGCATGTGCTATGCCAAGCAGTGCTCATAGAATGGATGCTGAGAGGAATAAAATCTACACAGTTCCTTCCCTTCAACCCACATGATGTTTGTATCCGTGAAACAGTACAGTTCTTGTACTGAAACGCTGGGTGTGGTCAAGCAGTTGGTATTTAAGGGATGATATTGGTAACAGCAGTGATCAGGGAATTCACAGACATCAGTGTCTCATGCAGCCTTTATAGTGCAAAACTGGAGTACTGTATCCAAGGGGCTCCAAACACAGAAAAGACATGGAGTTTTTGAAGAGGGTTCAGAAGAGGGCCAGAAGGATGATCGAAGGACTGGGGTACCTCTTCTAAGAAGAAAGGCTGAAGGAACTGGGCTTGTTCAGCCTGGCACAGGAGAAGGCTATGGGGAGACCTCATTGCAGCTTTCCTTTCTTTACAGGGAGCATATAAAAATAAGGGAAATCTTTTTATTTATTTATTTATTTTTTTACATGGGTAGATACTGATAGGATAAGGGGGGATGGCTTTAAACTAAAGGAGGGGAGATTCAGATAAGATTTCAGGGGTAAGCTTTTTACTGAGAGAGTGGTGAGGTGCTGAGACAGGCTGCCTGAAGAGGTTGTAGATGCCCCATCCCTCAAGGCGTTTAAGGCCAGGTTGGATGGAACCCTGGCCAATCTGATCTTGTACTTGATCTAGTGGCTGGTAGCCCTGCCTGGGGCAGGAGGGTTGGAACTTACGTTCTTTGGGATTCCCTTCCAACGTAAGCCATTCTACAAAAATAGCTGTACCTCTTCTCTTTTCTATTCTTTCCTTAAACAATGAAAATAAGATTGTATAATAAGCATTGCCGAGCTGTAACTATTTGAATTGAAATTTTCCATCCAAAAGTCAGCTGTGGGCTTGAATATTTCTGAAGTTGTTTTATCAAAAGTAATTTAACCACAGGTTATTGCAAAGATATTTACCTCATGTGCTTCTGAGGAGCCCCAGCACCTTTATGAAATGGACCAGGAACAACACTTCACCAGCAGAGTTGTCATGGAATTGGGGAATTTCTCTGTGCTGAGAAAATGCATTCAGATTTGGTGAAGCTGTAGCCTTCTGTAAAACCTTGACGTTTGAATATTCAGTAGAGGTTTCTTGGTAATAATGTAGAAATAAGTATTTAAGAAGTCCAACTGAGAATATCAAGAGTCCAGCTAGTTCTTAAGGTGCTGACTGGATCATCCACAGCATGTCCGACCATGATGCAGGGAGTGAACACGATTTTCCCCGTGGTTGCCTTCTCTAGTTCTTCTTTACATCTCTACTCCCGTGCAATTTTTTGTGCTCTCAGTGCTATCCTTCTGAAATCAAAGTGGAGCTAGTAAGGAAAGGCAAAGCAGCCTCTCTTTGTTACAGAGATACAGAACAAAACTGATAGAGTTAGGAACCTCAGCAGGCATGCTTAGTTCTGTTTCAAAAAGGCAAAATGCAGTGCTGGGAGAAGCTGACATCTGTTGTGGCAAAAGTGGGAATTTCCCTCTGTGAAATACCATCTGAATTGCATATTAAGATCATCAGCATCTTTCTTCCTCCTCCTCCTCTTCAAATTATCAGCCACATGGCAATTGCAGATATTATCCTGCTCCTACCATAAGAACTGTGATGAAATGTCTGTGGATCAATCTGACAGTATCTTTTCTGCCTTTGTACAAAGTTCAGGAGACAGTCATTCAGGCAAGACAAGTGTATGCTACGTAACTAATCTCCTGTGATGGATATAAAATGTTACTGGAGTGTCTCACATAATCCTGTCATTGAAAACCAGTGTGTGTTTGTCGATTGTTGGAAATGCATGATGTTCAATGGCTATGGATATTTTTGTGTTCTGACATCTCTATTCTCAGGCAACAGTTTATTTAAATTAGCTGAAATTGTGTTTCCCAGAGGGAGGGATATAGGAGGGAGAAAAAAGCTTGAAAGGTCCAATGCATTGCTCCTTGATTTCTCAATCTAATGTCTCCTAGCACTTTTAATGATAGTTTAAGGCGCATCTGTTCTATTTGGAGGTAGGAGGACAAGAAACATTGACAGATACATAATATCACAATGAAATGTCCCTGTAACATCTGATTTTGGAAAAGTTACGTGTTTTGATAGTTTTTCTACTTATTTTTGTGGGAATAGAGGAGAATCAAGGACAATATTCACTTCTTCTGAAGTCACTTATGGGGAAAAATTGGGAGGAGGGGAATAGGTGCAGTAGAAAAGACACAAGAAAGTCTTCGCAATGAAAGATGTTCCGTAGCTGCTAATAAAATAAGATGCTTAGAATCATACAACTTTTTAAAAATACTTTATTATTCTTAATTATTATGAGATAGGGAGTAATTGATGTATTTATTATTCATTTATTTCTTTTACTTCAGTAGTAATTATAAGATTTCTGACTATCCAGCTACAGTGTACAATTTTAACAGGAGTTTTGCTGGGACAGGCGATACTGTCTAGGCTATCGGTAACAGTACCTCTATGTCTGACTCATATTTTGAAATCTAATACAAATAATGTTGCTAATGAGTAGTGCATGAGGCAATAACCAGCTTCACTTCAGACCTGCAACTTACAGGAAAGCCATTTGCCCAGTGTATTTAATGACAGATACTGCCAGCAGCTAACTTGATAAGTGGTTGTCTAACACATGAAGAGTGGATTTTCAGAGTTCTCCTGTTAGCTTGATGTGATTCCAGCAAGAACCATTTCACTTCACAAGGGAAATTCAGTCTGTGTAACTGGACTGAGGTGGTAAATGTACTATATTCCTGTGTTAAAATGTCAACCAGGTGACCTCTCCAAGGGACAGAGGAACAGTATCTCAGTCTTCAGAAATTATACGGAAGAGATTATAAAAGAAAGGCAAAAAGAAATGTCTTGTGAACATGTTTAACCCACTGCTTAAGAGAACACACAGTACAGCTATAGGAACGTGGGTGGTAACAATAATGAGGTACAGTAGTATGCACTAAGAAAAATAAAAATGAATATCCAGTTTTCACCATTACAATCTATAGTTGATCTTTGCTTGCACACTGCCACAGATACTGTGGAACTTGTTAATGGTTGCATATAGGATTTTTAATTGTCCTGAAATACTCTAGGATGGGGAAATAATATGCTAAATTATGTTGTACTGCCTTGGAGGACCTCAACACTGCAAAATTTGTTGCAATAAAATTCAGATTAGATTTTCCCTCTATTTAAGGATACACTCCCACATTCTTGTCAAGATTGGCGGGTTAATAAATCCTGTTAAGCTTATGGAGGAAATACTTCTACTTAGGAGAAATAGTGTATAAGCTAATTACTCAACTTTCTCCATATTTAGTCATCTGTAGTGATGGCTTCTGGAGATGGAGGTATATGAAGTGTCTATTGGAACTAGTTCTTCTATGAAGCCTTCAGAATAGCTGTGATTTATTTGCCTGGGTAAATAATGTGCTGGAAATGTATTAAGTTTTAGGTTCCTGTTTTTCAGTAGTTAATTTGAACAAAATTACACAGGAAAATCTTAACTAGAAGAATAAGATGTGTTTATTCCTTATCTTCTGAAGGACTAGTTATGACTGATACAACTACAGATAAGCTAAAGCATTTTTAGCATGAAGCAGCCTGAACAGTCTTTAAATCTGTAACATTGCCAGTAAGTCTATCATAGCTATTAAAAGCTGAATTCAGTGTAGTACATCATGAAGTGAGTGTCTGAGAGAGGTATTGTCCCAGATATAAAGCTTGGTCTGTCATTGATAAGCTTTGGAGGTGAGGCATAGGGGGTCACATTACAAAATTAAAAGAACCAAAGTCCTTATCTTCAATATCAAGCATGGCTTCTCCTCCTTCTGTTCAGCTCTCTGACAGCATATGTAGCTTCCCTTCATGGGAAGGCAGGGTATATTCACTTACAGAAACCATAGCCAAGAATTCATTTCTGTATGTCTGGATTATTTCTGTAGTATTTCTTGGGATGCTTTCCTTTGAGGGGAAGGAGGACAGCAGTTACTTTTTGAGAACAAAGCAGAACTTACCTTGGGAATGAAAAGCCTGTTTTCCTACTACTTAGAGATAAAATCAAATAGTTTAAAGTAGAAAGGTGAAATTAATTTCTTGATTCTTAGCTGCACTTGCACAAAACAATATTGGTGGTAGTAGATGGTTGGACTAGATGATCTTAGAGGTCTTTTCCAACCTTTATGAGCCTAGGATTCTATGATTCAAATATACCTATTTTGAGGAATTAGAGAATTGTCTTCATAATAGTTAATCAGGACATCTAGGAATACAGCTTAAGGCCTTTGTTTTTTTTTTGTTTTTTTTTTTTGTACTTTAGATTGACTCTGCAGATCTGTGAGGAGTTGCTCAGCCTGCATAAATCAGTGTATCAGGTATTCTCCTAGTTTTCCTTTCAGTGTGGTGCTTTAACCATATGTCTTTAAATTTTATAAATGACACCTCACAGGTGTAAGCAAGAACATTTCTATACGCTTTCTAATTGTGTGTAATAACATTCTGTTCAACCTCTGGATTATAAAGGAGAAAAGCTTTTCAACTTCCTTTCAGAAGAAAATGTGCTGTGCCACAGCAGCTCCATTCTGCCCTGTACTGCGTGTGTTTTAGGCTATGATGTGTATGAGAATCAAGGCAAGAGCATGAAAGTTAAAGTAAGTTTACCTGGGGCACAGTGCCCTCAATATGTCAGTAGTAGCCTTTCCACTGCTGCTTCAATAAATATGCAAATTTTTAATGGCTGCTCACCACTGTTCAGTCCAATTGGCTTTATGATTAGTATACCCTTCTCTGTGCTGGTTTAAGGTTTTACTTGGAAATATCCTCTGTACTTTTCATGCCGTGATCATTTCCCTGTAGCGTATGTTCACACTGAAAGAAATTCACTGAGGTTGTTGTCCTTTTATTTATCCTTTGTGCTCTGGAAATCATATAAAGTCAGTTCGTTTAAGTCTTACAACTGCATTATCCAGTTATACACTGGCAAAGTAACATTCATGCCAGTTACATAGCAGGAACTAGGAAGATCTAAGAGGGCCCTTTCAGTTTGAGTAGTTTCTTTTCATAGCCCCATTCTGCTTCCACTGGTTTTCATTAACTTCAGGGAAAGTGGAGACATGGCAATTTCAGCGTACTTTGTGGTGTCAGCCATAGTGCTGCATGAACACAGAAGAAGGAAAACAAGTAATGTTTTCAACCAGATTTCTGGCTTCTGGAAATCAGAGCAACTCTTGAGAGTAGTGCTTAATCTAACAAACAAGTTTTTGAATGCGGCGGGTCTGATGAGATTATTTAGGTATATCTCTGGAAAAACAATTTGGTGTGTTTAGTATTCTGAAGTTGAATATGCTAGATTTAAAAATGATCCCAATCTCTTTAGGAAGAAGCTTGTATCCAGTGGGCCAGTGCTGAGAAAGCCTTGGCACTTATGCAGTTTTCCAGGTGAAACTGAACAGTGACATTTATTTCATAGGAAAGTAAGATACACTGCTGTGGGTAACTTGATCTCAGTTCCCAGAAGGTTAATATTGGGTTAGGCTGATCTTCTGCCTGATGAAAGTATAGATTTGTTACATTGTCAACTGAACGAATGCTATTTATCCAGGTTTGCATGTAATAAACTTTCTGATACCTTACATAGGTATGGAAGGGATGGAACACCACCATACAAGAACAGACTGAGAGAGCTGGGACTGTTCAGCCTGGAGAAGAAGAGGCTCTGGGGAGAACTGATAGTGGTCTTTGAGTATCTAAAGGGGGGGCTATAAGAAAGAAGGGGACAATCTTTAGCAGAGGCCCTTGTGATAGGACAAGGGGAAATGGTTTCCAATTAAAAGATTTGAGATTTTGACTGGATGTAAGGAAGAAGTTATTTATAATAAGGGTAATGAGATGCTGAAATGGGTTGCCCAGAGAGGTGGTAGATGCTGCATCCCTTGGAGACTTCCGAGATGAGGCTTGATCAGGCTCAGGGTGACCTGATCAAGCTGTGGATATCCCTGTTCATTGCAGGGGTGTTGGACTAAGGGACTTTTAAGGGTCCCTTCCGACTCAAAAGATTCTGTAATGTGATTCTATGATAGATATATGTTTAAAAAAGTCCTGAGTCAAATTTTGCCTATATAAATCTCCAGGCAGAGGGAAAAAACAACAGCGACAACAAAAACCCTATAAATAGTGTGATCTGGAAAAAGCAGAAACCTCATCAAAGCACCACGTACCTTAGCTGATAACTGTGGTCCAGGGAAGTTTCCCAGAAAGCTGGACTTACGATTGCAGGCAGCTTTGCTGACCTCAATAATTTGCAGCCTACCCTTGGAAGTGCTGTCTTCTGCAGCAGCAAATGTTCTTGAGAGCATTCATTGATGAGAGGGCCTTGGTACAGTGGAGAGGTTGCCAGCAGAACATGGTGATTGCTGCAGATTCTCTTGCCAGTGGTCAGACCTTACAGAGTCCCTGCAATATATTGCCAGCTGTATGCAGCCCACAGGAAACTTGCAGTGTGTTCTTACCTATACCAGCCAGATTGTCACCAACCTCATATAATTCCTGACTGGCTATTTAACATATGGCATTGGGGCTATTCAAGTGAATGACCACTTATCTATGTCAGTAAGAGGTTCACAATCTGGCCGCATGCTAATTGAAGCAACAGAAAGTTGTGAAAATAGATATCTAGAGGGTGTAAGCTCAGTATACTGTGATAATGAATGCAAGTGTGCAGATGGCCTGCCCGACAGCAGCAGATCCCATCAGTGTTGGGTCAAGCAGCTTACATTGCTGGGATACCCCAGGGGCTAAGTTCCTGCTGGCAGAGGACTTGCGTCGTGTGAGCAGAATTTTAAGGACTCCTGTCACGTATAAAAACAAATCACTGTGGCTCCTGTCAAGGGAATGGTAACTGAACTGTTAACTTGTACGTGCCTCCTCTCTCTGGCACTCAACTGAGAGTACAAACCTGCAGTTTTTCTGCTGTGGTTCTGTAGCTACAAACCTGTGATGGCGAAATGTCGCTGGCAGTAGGATGTGAGCCTTCTTTTCTTTCCCTTTTGTTGCCTGCAGGTCCAACAGATCTCAGTATGAAGAGGCAGTTAGCAAGCAGCTCGGGCTCCTCCAGCAGTACGAGCTCCAGGCCCCAGCTGAGCCCCACCGAAATCAACGCTGTGAGGCAGCTGGTGGCAGGGTACCGGGAATCAGCCGCGTTTCTATTGCGTTCTGCAGATGAACTGGAAAACCTGATTTTGCAGCAGAACTGAGTCACGTGACCTACACACGGGCCTGGTCTTATCTCAGAGTTTCCACTAATGACATTTTGATTTCCCAGAGCACACACTTCAGTTACCGCACAGTCTTTTAGGAGAGTTAATTACCATAACGCCACACTGTTCTTGATCCATAAAGTGATGTGTTAAGGTGCTTCAAGTGAACTTCGACCTCTGGTATTTCTGAGGTACTTTACTGTGTCCAGCCTATTGCTTTTGTTTTAGTGTGTCAGCATAAATATCGAAACAGTGGCTAGAGATTAACTCGTTCTAACACATGGAGGAAACAGAAGATGCTGTGATGTTTTTTTGAGAAACGGTTCAAGATCCAAGTGCAATATTAGTGGAATGTGATACTGACTCATTGGACTTAAAGCTGCAGTATATGGCAAACCGTTGCCAAATGTCCTGTTGCCACAGGGCACAATTGCAATTAAAAGGATCTTGTATTTTAAAAAAATGTAATTTTTATAAAAAACGAAACAAAAAGATTTTTTGTTTTCATTCAAGATTTTTCATTTTTACTTTGGTAAACTTTTTCACTGGTCCTGAAAATGTTTTGAGGAGCTATTGTAAGTCCCCCTTCCTCTCTTGAAACCCTGACTGTGCCCCTCTCCCCAACTTCATATTCTTTCTACAACGAGTAACTCTTGATGCTGGATAATTCTTCCCCGTGTACTGTAAATTGTCATCTATGGAATACGTTCCAAAGGAAGCATGCATTTCCTGCATTCATACCATTCTCAGCTCCATCCTGTAATATATTGCAGCTTTATTAGCAATTAATAAAGAGTTGAGGGTTTGGTTTTTTTGTAACAAAAAAAAGAAACATATCATTGAGAAAACTAAACGAGAAGTTGATTTCCTACAGTGAGCTCATCTAACTCCATGATCACTGCTGCTGTCTTAGACAAGTCCCTCTAGTTGTGATTGGATATAGGTGATGAATGTTAAGAGGTTGCAAGTGACAATCTTAAAATTTGCACTCTTGTGTGTATTTATTTTATTTTCCTTAATTTAAACAAAATTCTTACGAAGGAAGGTCATTGATATTTCTGGTACGATTTGTATAATTCCCAGGCCTAGCTAAAAACTGTACAAAAAAATGTAAATGGATGCAGCTGCAACTTTACTGAAACTCTTCTCTTTCCCCCCTCCCCACCCCCCCACTCTTCCCAACCCCTCTATTTCTTATTTTATAATATCGATTACACATTAATGGTGTTTTCTTTGTGCACTACAGCAGGTTTATTTTTAAATATATAGAAAAGGTACTTTAGTTTATGCTTACTGTACTGTTATGTTGTTTGGCTTTTGTTGAATAACAAGTTTCCTGTGCATTCCTAAATTTGCCTTATTTCATGTACAAAATTTTATGTAATTCCATTTTTTGACAATGAGTTTAAGGCATCGGTGATATTTTATATCTACTTGTTACATATAGTTTTCCAAGTAATGACTGTGATTGTGACCAAGTAATGTGCACTTTTTCTTGTAACTGTGGACATTGCTATGCTTTTTTTTTTTCCTCTAGTGTTTCTAGAATTACTGTTGCTTACAGTTATGTAAAAGAAAAAGAACTTTTGTGATACTGTTGGTGAATATTAATGTGAAAAAGCCTATGAAATACAAGTATTTTGAAGGTACATAGATACACAAACATCTCGAAGTTGTGAACTGATGTTCACATATTTAAATGGGAATTCAAAACCTGAGGGCTGGAATCATTTCCTCTGTTTTGTTTGGGTAAATAAACATATTTCTGTGTTTAAATACATGATTGTGAAACATTATAACATTTAAATTGCCACAGCATTTTAAGTTATAAGAATTATTATCTTTAAACAAGAAAAACAGACTTCCAGTTCAATTTGTGCAGACAGCCAAAGCTCATTTCTCAAAATAATTGGTTAAATCCAGTAGGCTTATCTAGCTGGAGCTCTGTTTTAATGAAGAATTTCCTCAATAAGAATAGAAGCACGTGGTCCATAAATCATGAGATCCAAGTCACTAACATTTTATAATATTAAATTAGCTGGAGGCAACACCATTTTGCTACTCTCCGTTTATTTATGGAGTCTATGGGATGTCTTTTTAAAGAGACATTCTTGGTTATGAGAATATTGTTTCATTTCTAGTTGCTAACCTATCACTTGAAAGATGCATTTACTTCTCACATCTACTCACCATGTTTGTGAAAGCCCGAAGCTTGTCTCTGCTACAGAAGTCTGGTTCCCTCAGCTTCTGTATCTCTAAAAATCTTAAAGACTTTTGAATATACGTGTCTTTTTCCTCTTTTCCACTTTTAGGTAACTCCAGCTTCTTCTACCTCTCACTTGTCAGGAGGGGACAAAGCAGGTACCTTGTGGTGGATTGCCATATTACTGAGCCGAAGTACAACTCAGGCATAGGTTTTCCATCAAGAAGAGTGAAAACTATGCATAGGTTTCCTTAGCCATGTCTTGTAGGACCAGTATGCAGCAACCAGCAGCTTGTCCAGAAGTCTGTTTCTTAGCCAGGAATGCTTCTCAACTGGACAGCCTCAGTACCTTTTGAGACATCTTGCTAAATCCAAATAAGGACAACTAGTTAGAAAAAGAGTGGTAAGAGATCTATCTATATCAGTGGTCTACCCTCTGGATCCTCTTTCCAACTGTAGTTCCTTCTCTTGAGGGAGACGTAGGAAAGTCATGGGTCAGTGGATGACCTTCAAGGCCTGCTGCTAGCCTTCCCCTTTTTCTGCTCTACCCCCAACCTACATTAAGCATTCTTCATGTAGGCCATCTATAACACACTCTCTTCTTCTGGCTGCCTTCTCTAAATATTTAGGGCCTTCTTCAATTTTAGAGGCAATTTTAGATGCATCCTTCTCTAAATATTCATAGAGATACTTAGCTTTCATCCCTCAAGTGATCTGCACCAAATTCCAGCAGACTAATGGTGTTTTTAATCTATAGCTGCTTCTACCTCTGTGTACTGGGTTTACTCATGCCTTCTTTGGAATAACCATAGATTCAGCCATAACTTTTCTAAGAGGGTACTGAAATTCAATCCCATTCTGTGAGGAAGAGACTATAAACCTCAGTACATTTTTGTGTGGGCAAATATAGATCCAAGCATCACAATCGAATTTGCTATCTTGAATCCAGTACAGCTTTCACAACCATCCATCTGCTTGCCCTGAACCTCCTAAGGAAATAATGGCTCAGGTGAAGAACTCTCTCCAGCTGCAGACTGATTAAAGGTATCCAAAAATAACCAGAGAAGATGTGGCTAAGAAATCAATGCCTGATAACCTCAGTCTAAATATTAGAATAAGGCCAATCCCTTCTAGTATGGGCTCATCTCTGAGTAACCCTGCCTAAGTCTGCCTTCAGAAAAGCATTACCCTTATATTCAGCACTGTTAATGTACCAAGGCTTCAAGCTGAAGTATGGCTCAGTACACCTCATCCATGCAGACTGTAGGCATTGGACCTTCTTGAGGCAGCCCCACATCTTTCCAGTTACCCTTGGGTTTCCTGTCCTGTAAAACCTTCAGACTTCCAGGGAGTTTCTGGAAAAGGAAGTCTTACAGGAGAATGTCCTTTAATGTCCTTAAATCCCCATCCTATCTGGGGCCAAAAGTACCAAACTTGAAACTGGTGTCAGTCCATCAGGCCTCATTAGTCCTAACCATCCACACTGGGAAGGCAAATCATTATTCTCTTTTCTCTCCTCAGTTTCCAGGGTGGTTTTTGTTGAGAGGGCAAGCAACTGTGAGCAGCAGCTTTGGAAACAACCTTAGACTGTGGGAGTCTAAGTTACTAAGCCACCAGCTTAGTAACTTACTGTATTTGTTTACTGTACTTGACATTGTCAACTGGAAGACTGGAGACATGTAGATCTGTAGTCAAATTTCTTCTAGGTTGACACCTTGTTTCTTGTCCTCAAAGAACACCACCATCTCAGTCATGATGAATATCCCAAGCTCCAGAAAACCAATGCAAGCAAGCTGCCTTTCCCTTATGGAGAATCTTCTGAACGAGAAAGAGCAGATGAGAATGTGCATGTATATGACCATAGTTACAAAAATGATCAGAAAGCAGCCACGCTGAAGTAACTGGATATTCTTGCTGTAAGGATCTGAGTATCTGCTGACTACAGTAAGCGGAGGTAATTTTGTTGCTGCAGCTCCATTCAAACTTGGGGAAAATCTGTTTTTCTCATGTTCCTATTCCTGTGTTAAAAAACTTACTGTAAACTTGTTAAAATCCTCTCAGTTTGAGAGGCTTGTCAGTCATTCATAATGGAGATGCATACCTTCTAGGTAAAACTGAGCTGATTGGAGACGAGTCAGGACTACCCTGACATCCACTACTGAAAACTGAAAACCAATTACTGGCACATAAAAATGAATTCTGAAATAATGAGAAATCAACCAATGCCACACAGATGATTACTGAAGTAAGTACCTAAGAATATGAAATACTATATGAGACAAGATCGATCTTTCACTTAGCCTTGTATCCTGATTCTGATAATAAATAAAACAGATAAAGATGTAGCAAATATAGCAAACACAGCAATCCAGAAGAATAGATCAGTCATAAAGCAACGCTTTCAAAATGCGCATTCATGGCCTTCAACAGTTTGAGGCTGTGATGGGTAAGTCCCCATCCTGTTACTTGCTCATTACTTCCAGCAGGATGAGGGAGAGAATCAGAAGGGCAAAAGTGAGGGAAAAAATTACGGGTAGTGTTGAGTATATGAAGAATAAAACAAAGAAAAAAGGATGGAAAAGGAATCACTCAACACATCTGATCAGCAGACTGGTCCCTGAGCATTGTCAATTTCAGAAAAGCTTCTCCCTAGTTCCAGAGAAATTGAGAACGTAATTTGAGAATGACACTATATGACACGTAGTATCTCTCGGACACCATGGGTCAACAGGCCAAGCTGTGTCCCTTCCGAGCTTCTAGTCCAGGCACAGCCTGCTTTCTGCCAGAAGGCACAGCAGAAAAAAGAAGGCCTTGATGCTGTTCAGGCACCATTCAGCAATAGCTAAAACATTGGTGCATAACATATACTTCCAGCCTCAGATCCAAAGCACAGCATGGGCTGTTATGAAGAAAGTTACCTCTGTCTCAACCAAACCCAGTACAGAGGCCCAGGAGTTTCCTGACCCAAAGAGCATCTGTCATTTGGAATGTGATAGTTTTGACCAAAATCAGAAATCCATTGTACTGTGTACTTTGCAAATACAGCAAGATATCATACCACTCAAAAACCACTCTATCTACATGGATACCAATGAGTAGGGAGAAAAAAACAGGCACAAGAAACAAATGAGTTGCTTGAGGCTAGGCAATCTGTGAATGCCTGAGCCAGGTCCATTGAGTCCTTTCCAATATCCTGCCCTACTAAACAGGGCTCCAGATGTACCAAGTACAGAATGTTCAGGGACTGGGTTCAACTTTTCTGCTAAGCTGTCCTGAGGTCTGGATCAAATGTTGGTAAAGAGGATGCAAAATGATTTCATGTTTTAACCCAAGTAACCTGTTCAAATCTCTTATACGACCCCGGAAAAAAAAAAAAAAAAAAAA
>VXAB01009764.1:0-24504 GCA_013399175.1 Odontophorus gujanensis | reverse complement strand
ACCCCGGAAAAAAAAAAAAAAAAAAAAGGAGCAAAAAGGCACTGGAATTAAGGTAATTTTAGTATGTTTTAAGAATAGAGACTTTATGTTATGCTACTCTAAATGTAAAGGAATCAATGCAAATAAACAGATGTCACAAAAGGAAGGAAAAATGAATTCTCACCCATCTCCAAGGATCTAGGCTCACAGGGTAAGAACTCCAAAAGAGGGATTGCCAACAGGAGACCCTTCCTCAGTGGCAGTCAGCCCTTAAATGAGGTCTAAGTGGGGTGGAGCCTGGCTTCCCCTCTTCCTGTTGAACAGGTGAATTGCCTTCACCTGTGCTCCCAGGGCTGACTAGGTCTATACTTCAGGTGATCACTCAGTGGTTCAGGCCATTACTCAGCAGTCCCCATACAGCTACCTAAATCAGGTAATTTATCTGTGATGCAGGATTTTTTATGCAAGGTTCCTCAATCCCTGTTCTAACGATGAATGTCTGGAAACACAACAGCATGTTATAATTACTGTGGATACATATATAAAATGTTTTTTAAGCATACTCTTTCCTTAGTAAGCAAACCACAAAATTATGGTTTAAAGATAGCTGAGAGAAGGATTCAGTCTACTACTTGTGCATAGATGGGTTTTTCAGGTTTTCAGGGTGAACCACTGATTCAGCAGGGGGAGAGTCACAGAATTAAAGAAAACATTAAGTCCAATCTCCTACTAAAGCAGGTTCCCTACTGTGGGTTGCACAAGGAAGTATCCAGATGGGTCTCCTCAGAAAGAGTGTAGCGTTGTAACATGATGGAAAGCAGAGCAATAACAGCAGAGGTGTGCAATCCTATGCTGTAATAAAAAAGAACAAGCCCAAATGCAGCAGCTGTAGATACAGAGACAAAGAAAAAGAAACTATCTTTGGAAGGCATCGGGTACACAGGAATCTCCAGCAAGATACTCTCACCTCCACTGCCAACCTTTAATTGAGGTCTGGGAAGGGTTCTGGTCTCTCAGGTACACTTCATGCACCTGAGCTGCCCTGGGTTGGTCCTGCCTTCCTACCAGGTGCTCAATCACTGGTTCAGGCTGTGACTTAATTAGTATTTCTGCTACAGGGAGACTTCACCACCTCTCTGGAAGGCCTGTTCCAGTGCTCTATCACCTACAGTAAAGAAGGTTTTTCTTATGTTCTTATGGAAATTCCTGTGTTCCAATTAGTGCTGGTTGCCCCTTGTCCTACTACTGAACACAAAAGAAAAAAACCATGCCCCATCCACTTGACTCCCACTCATTAGGTATTTTTAAGCATTTTTAAGAGCACCTCTCATTCCCCTCCAGGCTAAACAGCCTCAGGACTCTCAGTCTTTTCCTCATAAGAGAGGTACTCCAGGCCCTTCATCATCTCTGCGGCCCTCTACTACACTCTCTAGAAATTCCCTGTCATTCTTGAACTGAGGAGCCCAGAACTGGATGCAGTACTGCAGATGTGGCCTCACTAGGACAGAGTAGATGGGGAGGATCACCTCACTCGACCTCCTGACCACGCTATTATTAGTGCACCCCAGGATCCCATTGGCCTTCTTGGCCACCAGGGCACACTGCTGGCTCATGGCCAGCCTGCTGTCCACCAGGACACCCAGGTCCTTCTCTGCAGAGCTTCTCTCCAGAAAGTCAGCCCCTAAATTGTGTTGGAACATCCAGTTATTGAAGTTTTCCTAATGCTTCCCTGGAAACCTAGATAAAATTTCCATTTTCCTTCAAGACTGCTATTTTATTATGGTATGGCTGTTAATTGGTTCGTAGCGCTCATTTATTTTTTACACTCAGTCACGATATAGCAAAACACTTATAGCAAGAAAAGCACTGGGAAAAATAAATAATAAAAAAAGGAAGGAAGGAAACATATTTTTTGCATCATTATTATTATTTCAAACATCTTTGTTTAACTGAAATTAATTTTATTTATGGTGGCAAACTCAGAGTGCTTTAACTCCACAGGCTTGACCCATTTATTTCCTCTCATCTTCTGTAGCAGGGAGGGAAGGATTTGCTATATGGAGAAATAGCTTCTAGCTGAGAAAAGCTCTTACTGCCCTAGCCAGCAGGCAGCTTTATTGGCATTCATTTGCTGCTCTTGATACTTGAAAATTGCAAGCTGCAAGGCAAGCTTCAGTTGCAGATCTGGTCTTTAGTAACTAGATGCAGAGGCTAATTTTTAATTTTTTTTTTTTCCCAAGCATTTTCTTTTATTTCAGTGCAAACATTTATCTAGAAAGAAAGAAAGAAAGAAATAGATTTAATATGTCTTTAATGTCCAATATACAGCTGAGGTCCACAATTCAGAAAATCTTTAGTATCAGTGCGAAACTACAGAACCATATGTTTGCTCCTTTTTTGTTATTGTTCATGGAGTAGGAAGAAACACTGCAGAAAAGGCAAGGGGGAATTCATAAAAGCAGAGATAAAATGAAAAGAGGGGAGGGGAGGGGCGAGAAAAGAGCACTAGAAGAGTAGAGAAGAAACTCTTTAGTAGTCCTAGTGAGCATTGAACAGAGTCCAGATTTCTTCTACTGAGTGGGGCAATCTGAAAAGTGTGAGTTAACTCTTTAGACTAGTGGATCAAAGGTGGTATACACCTGTCTACTGTCACTGAAAATTGCTTTGTCACTTTGCTACCCTACAAAAATTTTGCTGATGTGGGACTTGAAACTGTACTCAATTCAAAAACTACCATGTAGTTATTGACTAAACTTTAGTGATTTAATCACCAAATCATTTTGATCCTTATATCAACATCATGATCCATTACTCCAATATGCATCAGAGTATACTGTAAGGATTATTGTATTATGCTGTAGAAGAGCTCTCATTCCTGCTGACCTTTTGTCTAGGTACTGATTTTCAAATATTTTGAGGGCCAAAGAGTTTGTCAAAATTATCCATGAAATGCTATGGCTAAGGTATTACAAACTGTCTGTGGATGTTTCAGTAATAGTTTAGAAAGTACTCTAGAAGCACAAGTCCCTACATCAGTGTCACTGGGATTTTGTACTGATTTTTTAGGCCTTGAAAGAGAACACCATTGTCAAGAAATTGAGAGTGAAATGTGATTATTAATTGGGACGCTATATATCCCAGATAGTACTTTTTAAATAGTGCGTTTTTTATGATGTAAAGAAGTGAAAATGAATCGCTTTTGGTAAAAAGGGGTCATCTGTCCATCCTAGTTGATATTAAATATGGTATTCTTTTTTCTTCTTAGGGAAGACTGATACCCATTGAATGGTAACAATTCTGTTCATGCTACATCTCTGTTTGATTTTTTATTTTTTATTTTCAAACACAATATTTAAGGGCTAGTAGAAATAAAAGCAAACAAAACCAACAAACCAAAATGAAAACAAAAGTATTTTAACAAGTGCTTGTATTGGTAGCAAGAGACATAACCAGGAGAGGTCACTAGGCCAGCAATCAGATCAAGCATTACTACTTTATTCCACTGAAATTTCAACCTGTCTGAACAGGCGAAGACTTGAAAACTGAACACCCTCTCTGTCATTCCTGCCCCCAGCTCACATGGACACTTGCGGGAGCTGAGTGCCTGCTGCTCTGTTAACCTGGTGTGCTGAATTAGATGGTATGCGTGAGTTGTGTTGAAGTTTGTAATTTGTTGCAGCTTATCTCAGTGAACGCAGGTGTGCATCAGCTAAAACTTCTTCTCTACTTCCTGATCATTTACCCTGTTCTGGAATGTGGATATTACTATGACATTCACTCTTATGTCTAGGTGCCCCTTTTTCCTTCCCCTCCTCCTCCCCCCATCCCCATCCCCCTAACTGCAACTCCACTGGGGCACAAGAACATTACAGAGTTAACACAGACACTTTATTGGCCATTTGACACATTACCATTACTTTTAATTAACTTCTCACACCAGACAGGTGATTTCATTTATTTCTTTATTTTGCTGGAAGGATGAAATCAGGATAATCACAACAACAGACATGGCTGTGTGTTTTAATGTGAGACAAGAACATCCAAGCGGACTGCTCTCAGATGTAACAAATCTCTGTGTGGCATTTGTCCTGAATCCCTTTCTTCAAAGGAGAGGTTAGCATGGAATTCTTCTGAGGATGATACTCTTCAGTTACCCACCCCACCATTATTGTGCCCCACTGAATGATAGGTACAGCTTCTCGAACAAGGGAAATGGGTATGTTGCAGAATTTTGGGATACTGACAGTGGTTTTAACCTGTAGTGTACCCAAAGCAAGGAGCATAATGCCTAGGTGCTAGCATCTAGCAAAATTAACGACCATTTTAACCACTGACTTGCAGCAATTTAAATAAAATTCCACAGCTGTTGAGTTTTTTTTAACCACTTTATCTCCCATGACACTGAATTTTCACAGGTTGCTGTATCATGACACCTACTGGTAGAGATAACCAAAATAAACAGATACGGCTCTTTCTGAATGATGAAATAGATGCTTCCGTTTAAAATGAGATTTTTTGTCTCTCCTTGAAGTGGTGATTGATGTACGTGCAGTCATGTGGGGGAACACTATTACTGTGACTTAGAAATAGGGTGGGGGAAAGGAAAGGTGGTGGACCTGATACCAGTGTTTTCAAAGGGGCAGGTTTGCCTCAGGTAAATGTGCATCAGGCAAGTCTTTCACACTCAGCCTCTGTGCTTTGCAGTCCCTACCAGTCATTTTTTTTTTCTTTGAGTTTTAGCTTCAATTGAAGCTATGTTTCATTTCTATTTTGCCATAATCAATAATCATGTAAAAGAAGCCATTCCTGCTTAAAATGCATAGCTGCTGGTTTACCCCAAGGATTTGGAAAGCAATAGGTCATCACTGTGAAGCAGCCTGAACAGACACATTCCATACAGACTGCTGTAGGAAAACCTGACTTTCTTTTTAATTGAGGGAGAGTAAAAACTGATGAGCAACTCCGAAGACAACAGAGATGAACTAAAGGTGCTGTGAAGACAAGTGTTAGAACTGAGCTTTAAACCTTTTTGTAGGGTTATCATCATCTGGTTTGTTTTACCTTACAGACCTGCTCACTGCATATCATCTGTCTTTTGTTGGGGCAAAAATACCCATACAAACAAGGAAGCAGACATACATGAACAACATACAGGCAATGTTAACTTCAAATGCCACATTTTATCACACTACTTCATCAATGGATGCAGAATTTTCCAAAATATTTCTAAAGCAAGTGAATTCTTGGCATATTCACAAAAATAAAGAATCTTTCCATTTCTCAGTGCTACCTCCATTGGGCTTTGATCCTTTAAACCATTTCATGCTAACTCAGACCAACACTCCTATTTCTGTTACTACCTTGAAAACCATATGCTTCACTGATGTGTCTTGTTTCATTACTGAATAGAATTTCCCTATTTGACAGCACTCTGGCAGCAGTTTCATTCCTCAGGATATGGTTTACCAGTGAGCTATTATCTGTGTCTGTTCAAGCTTTTGAGATCTGGTCTAGGTTTTCTCCTCTTATTAAATTACTGTAGCAATGTCAGTTATCAAATTGTCATCCCTGTTAAGTCCCTCCACCGCGCATAAATCCATTTTCACACTGCACAAGGCAGAATCAAGCAGCTTTTCCAGCTGTTTACTAGGAGTATGTCTGGCCAGTACTTTAGCTGCGTAAATCATCTTATGTCAGATGTGAATGGGAGCTCAGGTGTAGGTACATGGAGAGGAGAAAAGGGCAGCAAGGATGTCACCATTTGTTCCTCATTATGTTATCTTTCTCCTAGCAGTAAGGAGTGTAATAAAAGGGACATTTTCCTAGTGTAGTTTCCAAAGCAGTAACTCAATAGCACAGCTTCCCACCTAGAAAAGTACCTTTGCTTTAGCCATTTTTGAGAACTCCAATTTAAAATGTCAAAATATTTTTTTACCACACAACCACCCATTTAAAACCTGTGATCACACTTCGGCTGCTTTCAGTTGGATTTCACCTATAGCAGTTTTTCAGCATTTGTTTTCTTATTAGCTAGAGAGGTTTTTGAGCAGATGATACACAACGTTTTTTTTTGGGAAAGAAAGTGTAGATCTAAGTTGTGTTTTTAGGTCCCTTTTTACTGGAGATTGCAGGGGACAAGAGAAAAAAATAAAATAAAATAAAATAAAGCTTTTTTTTTTTTCATTATTATTTGCTTTGGGATGTTACTTTCATCAGCAAATTGCCTCTCACCTGAGATAAGACAGGATCAGGATCCTTCTTGTTAGTTCAGGCTCCCATGACAGCTTTACTTGATGTATTTGCCATGCATTACACCCAGCAGATGCTGAGCTAGAAAATTTGTCTACTGGATCCTTGCAGCAAGAGTCTTTTTCCATTAATTTACACCAGAGAAGACATGCTTTTCCTTGGGAAAAAAAAAAAAAAAAAGCTTAATTGGGCAATTACAGCTGCAAGTCATTTCCACTGTCATCTTTTCTCCTGAGTAAGGTTACGTGCTCACCTAGTCACACACACAAGCTGCTCGGAAAGGAGCTCCTCTCGAGGAATCACAGGGGTTGGAAGGGGCCTCTGGAGATCATCAAGTCCAAGCCCCCTGCTGAAGTAGGTTCCCTACAATAGGTCACACAGGTAGGCACCCAGACAGGTCTTGACTGTCTCCATAGAAGGAGACTCACAATCTCTCTGGGTGACCTGTTCCAGTGCTCCATCACCCTTACTATAAAGAAGTTCTTTCACATGTTTTTATGGAACTTCTTATGTTCAAGTTTTAGGCCATTATTCCTTGTTCTATTGCTATGCAGTACTGAGAAGAGCCTGGCCTCATCCAATTGCCTCCTACCTCCCTTTAGATAATTATAAATGTTTATCAGATCCCCCCTCAGTCTTCTTTTCCCCAGGCTCAACAGTCCCAGGTTTCTCAGTTTTTCCTCATAAGGGTGATGTATCATCTTTGTGGCCCTCAGCTGGACTTCTAGGAGATTCCTGTCTTTTTTTGAACTGCAGAGCAGATTTTCAGCTCTTTTGTGGCTGTGGGGAGACTCCTAGCACCATGCCCTAGAGTTGTAGTGTTCAAAGGCTCGGAGGACTGCTGCACAATCAGGGCAGCAAGTCTGTGTTGAACCATTCATATGTTCACATGCTGGCAGTGCATCCCTATATCACATCCCAGTGTTAGACAGTCTGAGTCAAAAAAAAGGCTGCCACTTTGGATGTCTCAGATGTCCTCTGAGCAAAGCACCTACTGGTGCTTAGGTCATGGGTATAGATCTTCATATTGACAGTCACTACCAAAAATAAATAAATAAATCAGCCTCGTTTACACATCCACATTTAGCTCTACATAAAGGCTGCAGGCTGTACTAATGTTACATTCACTACTCCTCCCTCTTCTTGACAGTGTTTTCCCTGCATTAAGGTGGGGACTTCCAGATCCATCCAGTGGTTGCTCTCCTTGTCCCCATCCTGTGGCTCTGGCTCCAGGAGGCCCAGCTCCCAGCCCCCTGCTCTGGCCAGGCCTGTGCCTCCTGAGAGACAACAACCAATTTTTCACCTCTGCTCAGGCAATCCAAATCTGAAGCTTATCCTGAACACACAAAATCTGGCGTTTCTTTTCTTTATGTGCCACTGTGTGTGCAAGAGGAAAGAGTATGGATCAACAGCTGCCTTTAGTCAACACAGTCAATCGGCTTAAGAATGTAATCATCTAAAAAAAGGAAGGGAGGCTAAACTGCTGTCACTTGCTGCTAATAAAAGTTCCGGCATTAAGCAGCAGCGGGAGACCAGCTTTGTTCTCTCTGAGGGAGCGCCGGGCTCATGGTGTGCCTGATGCTGCACAGCTCGGTGTGCTCAAGAAGGACTCTCACAAGGCTGCAGACTTGGAGGAGATGTTGATCAACCTGCTGCTTACGCTGCCATTCACCCCAATATCTCTACCAGCTCTGACAATATTACAGTGTAAATAAAGCTTTCCTTGCTCTGACACCTCATTCTGCATTGTTAGGGACAACCCAGTGGTTTTGTTTCTCAGGCTTGGGTATTTTTTCCTTTTTTTTTTTTCTTTAATAGCATCTGGTAGGGTTTGGCACAGTAATTACTGTTGTGTCATAAATTCAGCATAATGGCTGTGCTGCAGGACTGAGCAGACAGGCTGGAGGCAGCAAGAGGTAGCAAGCCCCTACTTATACAAAGGGAACTCTGATAAATAGTAATGTAAGTCAGGAAAATGATTTAAAAATATTTGCAACAAAGTACAGGCTCAGTTACATGACAGTTACCACACTTTAACGTGCTCTCCCCTTTCAATACATTATTTCTTGTAATCTTACAGAATCATAGAATCGCCAAGGTTGGAAAAGGCCTCCAAGATCATTCAGTCCAACTGCTCAGCTACCACCAGTATTTTCCCACTAAACCACGTTCCTTAGTACAACATCTAAATGTTTCTTGAACACCTCCAGGGACAGTGACTCGTTTCTCTGAACTTTTTTTGGTTTGTGCATCTGGGGGGTCTTAGTTGGATTTAACTCTCATAGAGCAAGCACTAAAGGAGGATGCTAGAGTAACATTTACACACGGAACAGCTGAACATTAATTCCTAAATCCAAACAATGTGCCTAAAGACCGACCTGGAAAATCAACTGCCTTCCAAGGATCCAGCACCTGCTTTGGGTCTTGGGATCCTGTCTGAGACCTTTGAGGAGGACACCAGTTTAGCCTGTAATGGTTATGCCCACTGTAAGATGCTGGAAGCAATTCAGAACTCTTTATCTAGACACTGAATGATTACCTCCAAGGTACTTCCTCCTGCAGTGTTGCTTACGTTCTGAGATGAAGAGAGAAAACCAAGGTTAGAGCAGCCAAACCACAGCAAAAGTTCAGTATCTAACTACAAGACATGAGATATTGAAGAAAGCACACCCATATGTAATTTTTTTCTAATTAGAACGAGAGCTCTGGTTGAGCTACTGGCTACCACTGTTCAGATGAGTTCTTTCTAGGAGGAATCCCGCATCTAGTGAGTTTCCTATGTATTTTATAAACTAGGTTAATAGGATAATAATGCTATAGATCTACATTGTAGAAGTGAAGACTACATGGAAGCACTTGAATTAGGATAAAAAGCGGCCATTCCTAAACAGAACGTAAAAAATTATTTTGTAATCTCAGTAGACAAAGTAAGACTCATAGACATTAGTTTACTATTTTGAGTTTCTTCTCTTTTTTGTTGTTTTCAGCATTGTCAATAATCCTGGAGCTCAAGATGACAGTTTTTTTTAAGATTTAGTTAAACATCTGTTTCTCTGTTCCTCTGAACCAAGTCCTGCACTCTCTGTTCAGCACACACAGCACTTAGGACTATTAAAAGCATTTAACAGCAAGCATTTAATGTGAATCAGCATTAAGTGTATCCAAGATGCTGAGATCAGCCCTGGAAAGAAAGTTAACAGTGTGGTATTTCAGATAATGTTGGATGGTAATAGCGGGTGAACACTGACTTTAATTGTAATTCTTTGCAGTTTGCTACTCTGCATGGTGAGAAACTATTGTTTGTGCACATCAGGAGCCACAGCATGCTTAAAACACTCAGAGGGGCATTGTAAGAGCAGCAGCCAGCAGCTCTTCATCTGAGTTATGCCTGTTCACTTGCCACTGACCTGGCTAACATGGCCAAGGGGAAGGGTAGCACCATGCTGCAGTCCATCCCATGAGGGATGTATAGAAGTGCTGATTGGAAGGGACAACAGTGTGACAGCTTCCCGTGAGAGGTCTTGGGTTTCCTCACCTCACTAATTCCTTGTTGGGTGAGCTGTGCAAGATGAAGCAGTTCAAGGGAAGGTGTTGATCAGCCCAGAAGTGTAGTACTTAGCCTGAGATCCTGGACTGGAATTGACAGTCTGAGTCTGCAGAGCTACTCAAGGAAGAAAAGAGCAGTCTCTAAGCCTGACAGTTATGTGACTCTCTGTACTGTAATATCAGAAACATGTCATGGAAAGATTTAAATAGAAAGGGTTCCATTTAATGGGATTTTGGTCACAGCACTGTGGATCTCTATCACAGCATAAAATGTACATTTGAAGCACTGCCCCTCTACCTGAAACTTCTGGCTCATTTTATTTTGCTAGCTCCTTAATGGCAGGCACACTTTTTCAAAGAGAGAAATTGCAGCACATACACCATTTGATGGCTTAACAAACTGCACTGCTGGCTGCTGAAGGCAAAATACCAACCATTGCCTCTTCCTTTTATCTGTGTTACATGCTAATTGATGTAACTGAAAGTAAAAGGAATTAATTATGGGAACGTACCATTAATTTCATTAGATGAGAACAGTACACTTAAGACAATCAATATGACACTCCTTCTTCCATTTAATCTTTTTAATCTAGTTTGCATTTTCCTTCTTCAAACACCTTGCTTTTTCAATCCCTTCTCGCTATATTGAAGAAGACAAGGTTTCATGGATGAGACCTGAGATAGGGACAACAGAGGAGGTAAAACAGATGACAGTGTAACTGGCAAGGAGGAGAGGGAGTTAAAGGAAGGTTGATACGAGAAGTTGGTCATCAGATCACCATTTGAACCATGTCTCTAGTAAAGTGGGAAATCGAGTGATTCATGGAGGAACTGTCCAGTGCTGATCGAGAAGACCGTACTCTTTCTGCTCAACGACCTTATTTCTTTTCAGAGGCAGAAAGTAACCCCACTCTGCATTCAGTGGTGCTGCAAGATCAAAACACCCCTACCAGGGGTACTGCATCCAGTTCTGAAACCTCCAACACAAGAAAGACATTTAGCTGTTGGAGTGAGTCCAGAGGAGGGCCACAGAGATGATCAGAGGGTTGGAGCAGCTCCTCTTTGAGGACAGACTGAAAAAGCTGAGGTTTTTCTGCCTGGAGAAGAGAAGGCTCCGTGGGGACCTCACAGTGGCCTTCCAGTATCTGAAAGGGGCCTACAGGAAAGCTGGGGAGGGACTTTTTATAAAGGCATGTAGCAACAGGACAAGGGGAAACTGTTTTAAACTGGAAGAGATAGATATAAACTAGATATTAGGAAGAAATTCTTTATTGTGAGGGTGGTGAGACACTAGAACAGGTTGCCCAGAGGTTGTGAATGACCCATTCCTGGAAGTATTCAAGTCCAGGCTTTGAGCAACCTGGTCTAGAGGGAGATGTCCCTGCTTATAGCAAGGGGGTGGAACTAGGTGATCTTAAAAGTCCCTTCCAACTCAAACCATTCTATGATTCTATGAAAACAAACAAACAAAAAGGGACTTGAATAAATTCTGAGTGCACAATCCTTCCACAATCAAGAATATACAATTATTTATCAGTTACTACCTACCCTCTTGAGTTTAGTGGAGGTCCTTCCATCTTGCAGCCCAGTGGTGTGCTCGTTCCCAAGAATTCACTTGCTCTCCTTGGGCTAGCCATCATCAAGGAGAAATAAGTCTTCATAACACCACTCCACTCCCTTGTTCCCCTTCAAGACTGAAGCTCATTTTCCAGTGGAAAGCAAATCCTTACATCCAGTTCTCTGTCATCTCTCTGCTTCCAAATAGTAGCTTTTGAAATGAGAATCTAATTATATAATCATATTTCCCTCTTTCCTCAACCCTGACCATTATGTGTTATACTCTTCTCAAAGACTCTAATGCCACTGCCTAGATTTTGTTCTAAAAACATTTCTTCGTGCTTTCCACTTTTTCTGCATATCCTTCACATGCTCACTAATACTCTTGCCATTAACAAACACTACATGGTCCCTTCATTAAATGATGTCTTTAGAGAAGCTAGTAGTTACCAAATCTTCAATATTTGCTTATAGTTGTAACATTGGAAGCTTTGAAATGCAGGAGAAGTTAATTGGGATTGCTATGTGAACAAGTAACATAATCCAAATGTGATATGTAAATTACAGCATCTTTATAAAAATGATGGAATTTCACACAAGCACTCACATTTGGGTCTGTCTCTTATCAGCAGCAGTGGGACAGGTCCACCTGTCCTTCCACATGCAGGAAAAGCCATTAAATTGCTGGTCAGGACAGCAAGGTTCCAGCTGTACCATGCATTTGTGCATTGTCCATAGATGATCCCATCCCTTTAGACATTTTTGTTTTGATCTCTTTTCTTGTAGAGCTCAGTATCCTTCTAACACTCCCCCTGAATGGGCAAGGGGCTAAATCTCTTTTATGAGAGGACTGAGCTAATGTTTACTCCCACCCTGGCAGCCATCCACCCTAGAGCAGAGCAGAAGGACCATTCAGTAATGCCTGAGATATCCTTTGCTAGGTATAAGAGGCAGGGAAAAAAAAAAAACAGCCTATAAGCAAGTGACCTTCTCATACAAATCTTCTTTTTCCTTGGGTTCTTGGTTCCATTTGCAATTCCTGCCACAGCATGCTTGAAAACTCTGTTCTCACAAATGTGCTCCCACGTCCCAGCACTCCAGCCTTCTCAAGTCATAGGATTGTATTGCTAAATAATTGCATACACACAAAGCCTGCTCCGAAAACAATGCCTCCTATTTTATTTTATTATGTTGGCCCCCAGTGTCAGAGGTGGATGTTGATGGTACGGCAGTACAGGTTGAACTTCCCCGTATACCATTCCGTGTTGTTGCTGTGCGACACATGGCAGCAGAGAGGCAGTCTGACAAAACGGTGACTGACGCGGAAGTGCGGATGAAAGGAAGGTGTTTAAATTCCTCCATGAGGAAAAATTTTCATCCATTGATGAAATTTCCATTCATTGATGCTTGCTGATTGTTCATGGAGACCAAAGAGTGGATATTAGCAATCATAATCCCAACATCAGTGCAGGCATATCATCTTCCACTTTGATTGCTAATAAGCCTACTCTCTTCCCATTCATTTGAAGTTCTTCTCCACAAGACACTTACTAGTGATTGCACACCAACACTTGCAATGGGCTACTCCATGTACCTTCTCATCTCCCCACAGGAGTCCCAGTGTACTATGGCTGACTCCAGCTCCTCTGTTTAACAGTATTCCTAGAAAGAAGAATTCTCAGAAGCTATGCACAGCTGAGTCATGTACTTTGTGTTGGTGACAGTTTGCCAGCTCTTCTTTGCGACCAACAGAGCCTCAGCAGGTGACATGTGCCATGTCCAGCATGATGCTGCTGAGGGTCTTTGTAGGTTCAGTTCTGCATCTGTTGAAATCTTTGTATTCACTTCAGTGGGTGTGGTTTTGATCATCAGTAAAGGCAAAACTATACTTTGAGGTGTATTTAACGACTCAGAGGCTTCCTCCTCTCTGTAGTTCACCCTCCAACAGCTCTCACTCGAGACCTCCTCTGATTACTTCTCCTGTTCTACTTTAATCTTCTTCCTTATTGACCTCTGTTGTTCTGCTCTTTGATACATAATCTACTTCTGAAGTTTCTCTGTCCTGTTACTCATATTAGTTTTGTCTTTTATCTCATGCAGCAACTGTATTTTCTTGGCCTTTACACAGGAACTCAGCTAGTGGCTCTATTTCAGATTATTACTTTGAACTTTGTTTAAAAAAAAAAAAAAATCACAACTCATAGCATTCCTAAAAGTTACTAATGTGACGGAGTTACTTCTTCCCTGAGGAAGGGCTGCCAGCAAGAGAATCCTGCCATCCGACTGAGTTACTGATTTTTTGTAGGGCAGCTCCTTTTGGTCCATTTTAACCTACATAGTACTTAGACTTTCAGTTGACATCTTACCCCTTTGGCAAGAGGAGATTTCCCTGTCATAGCAAACAGAGAGATGATGTTAGAGGGGAATAGTTAGCATGACTTTTCTTGATTAAAACTAAGAATAAAAGAAACTTTTTTAATCACTTAAGTGAAATTAATGCAGGGCTGTTGTTGCTGTTTTAACTGTCAAGAACCAAATGTCATGGACAAGGAGCAGGGCAGTTTTTCTGAAGTGCACATTTATCTGTGCATTACCCTGCAATAGTCCTGTAGGTGTGACCTTAATCACAAATGGTGCATATTAACCAATGTCTTCGCCAGATGAAAAGGAACGTTAAGGAGCGCACAAAGCATAATGGAATTAATACAGCCAACTTGGAGCTGTACTCACATCGAGTCAAACGGCTTCGAGTGACATTTCTGTGAGGGGGGGAGGGAGAAAACCCAAGATGACAGCTGCTGTGCAGAGCAAAGGTTTTCTAAAGAAAGAAATAAATAATTTATGTACAATATTCACTAAAAACTGCAGGGGGCAAGAGACTGCAGGTTTTACTTTCAGTAAGGAAGAAAGATGCATTTATGATAACTGTTCTTTCAAACATTCTCCATACGTGGAAAGCAAGTCCAGGTAAGGCCCTGTTAAACAATAGCAGGATTATCTCATTGCAAAATTAACCTGCAACCTTATTTTTTAAGTTTTTGAACATCTACTGTTCAACTGAACAGTTCAAAATGCATAAATAGTTGCATGAATGGGCATGTGCACACTGTCCATCTTCCTGAATGTGAGGAAGGGGTCACAGAGTGCACACAGAGCTGCAGACAGAAGAGTCTGAGTGGGGTCTGCAGGAATCAGGTCATATTGTGGTGCTGGTACTGGTGGTGAATTTATTACTCCATCAAGACCAACAGTTTATCAACTGCTACCACAACAGCGCTATGAGCAAGGCTTTTTCTTTTCAAAGAAGAGAATCATCAAGGTTGGAAAAGACCTCCAGGTTCATCTAGCCCAACCATCCACCTACCACCAATATTTTCTCACTAAACCATGTTCCTTAGTACAACATCTAAATCACCTCCAGAATGGTGACCTCCCTGGGCAGCCTGTTTCAGCATCCAAACACTCAGATAAAATTTTCCTGATATCTAGTCTGAACCTCCCTAGCATAACTTTAGGCAATTCTCTGCACTCTCAGGTCCATTTCTCCCATACATTCTTCCAGCCACTCTGCCCTGAGTCTGTAGCATTGCTTGGGATTGTTTGGCCAATGTGCAGGACAGAGAATTTGATCCAGGTGTTTTTCTTTTGAAAAGAAATAAACAAAAAATCAGATCAGCAACTCAATGACGGTCTCAAACTTCATACAGCAGAACACCCATTTGTACGTAAGCAATCAGGAAAAATAAACTCATAAGGCACAATATTTAAGGTGAAAGCTTTGTTTGCTGTGATTAATGCTGTTATATTGGTTGCATCACTGCAAGACAGAGGATTCTCCTGCCTGGACATGGGCCTGGGCATCCTTCTTTGGATGTCCCTGCTTAGGCAGATGGACACAGAGGAGCCTACCTCAGCCATCCGTGATTCTGTCAATCACCTCAAAGAAGTTACAGCCTCCTTCCTGAAGTTACACTCTCAGAGGGAAGATGCAGCAGTATATCTGGTTCTTATACACCAAATGTTAACACCACTAATCACACACTCTCAGAAGTGTATGAATCATCATAAAATATTTCAAAGACATGATTTTTCTCTAGTAGCATCTGTTCCTTCCAGGGGAATCTTTGTGATTAATGGTTCTGATTGTACCAATCTCACTTATAAGAGCAGAGATCCTATATGCAAATCCATTAAATGGCTAACTTACACACCTGCCTACCATGCACATGGAAGCCAGGAAGCCTATCACTAACCCAGGTTCCCAGAGGAAAAACAATTCAGCACTGAAAAATTAGGCGGCGATTTGTGGGCCTGCCCCATGTTGACTGTCTTAAGTCTTTCTCCTGATGCCAGCAAGAGCAAACCCACTCAGGGGCTGGGCACTGTGTGTTTAGGAGGGGGGTCTGAAGGAACTGTTGTTTTTTTTCTCTCAGAAATCCTGGCCCTGCATCTGTTGGAGGCAGGGAAATGTGGCCATATCTTATCTCTCTGAGGGCTTTCTGCAATAGCTGGTGTGCACATGTTGCTGTCAGCTGAGCCTACAAATGGCTTAATGGCAGGTACATAATAGCCTGTTAGTACTGGTTTGCCTGGGATTATGGCAGGTGTTTGCATGAAATGTTGCCCTGCTTGTCACAGCATACAGGACAGCCAGCACCTGGCAACCTCCTGCCAAACAACACATCCTTTGATTTTGTTGGAGCGGGAGCAGCAGCTGCTGTCTCAGCCTTGTTAAATAAACAACAGGTTCTACACCTGCTGGAGCAAAAACCCAACTGTGCAGGCAGCCCAGACCTCCTGGCAGCAGGCTGTCCCCTGACTGGGCAGGTTTGCCCTGTGCTGCTGGGCCAGGAGATGTGGAGATGTCCACAGGCAGATTTCTGATTTACAGATGGCTCTTGTCACATGCACACGCACCCCACAGACATGCAGGCACAATGGTAATGAGAAAAAAGTGCTTAGAGCACAACATCTACCTTCTTGTAGAGCACTTTGATTTAGCTCAGGAGAGCTGTGAGTCACTTTATGAGGAGCTGAAGACTGGTACATGGTGGACACTGGAGCTGTGCAAAAGGTAGCTGTGTATTAGGTACTGTCAGCAAAGACACTGGGACTCTGTGCCCTGACTTCTAACAAGTGAGGATCTACTCTCAAAGCCATAAGTAATTATTTTTTCTTTCCCCTTTCTATCAGGTTTAATTAAATATAGGTGCCCAATTAAATTCTACAATAGATGCTCTTGTCAAATCCACAAACTGATGGAAAGTGCAATGAGTGCTGAGGAGAGGGGCCACCCACCTGCTGCCAGGGCATTTCTTCTATGCTCTCTGACCCTTCCTGCTTGCTTGGAGTTACAATGTCATGGTTTCTCCCGAACCCTCAGCCAGCAGCAGCTGACTGAACATGAAATATGAGCAAGAAAAAGGAATAGATGCAAAAGGCCTTGTTATTCACACATAAGACGAAGGACACTGTAAGAAATGAAACAGTTACAGTTAAGAGAGTGGAATTCAAGGTGACTGCAAGGAAAAACAAGAGAAACAAATCAAACAAATGAACAAAAACAGGTTACAGAAGATCAAGATAGTCCATTTAAGAGATGTATGATACTTACTTTGGAGCAACACTGAGAGCTGTGATAATTGGGCTCCATTCTTTTGATCCACAGAGCAGATTTTCTCCATTTCAATGTTTCCTTGAGAATTAAAAGACAGAAAATACTTAGAGGAGCTTTATGCAACTTTTAACATACAAAGAGAAGAACATCTGTAGAATCCTTCAGCTACAAGAGAGAAGAAAGGGAAAAGGTGATACAGGAGCACTGTGTCTATTTTGCAGTCATTGATCCACCCTGACATATGGATTTATTTACTGTGCTTTGGCAGCATTAAATTCGTTATAGAAAGAAGCATTTCTTGCTAATTGTCCATGGGAGCAGGCTGGCAGAGCAAATCCCCCTCACACAGCCAAAAGGAGCTTCAGGTCTACAAAACTGGTAGTGATTATCAACAGACTGCTACTTACATTGAACTCTTTTCCAATAAATTGCCCTCAGCTCAGTTTGCTAATACAGCTCTGACTAATAACATAAATGCTGTTTTAGCACAACGCTGAGACATTTGCATGCCAGCAGAGCCCCCTTCTTACCCTCTGCCTCATGAATGGTGCCACAATCTGCTGAAGCAAACCCCACATTTTTAATAGATCCCCTCTAATTACAGATATGAGTGATGAAAGTGATCACCCTGAGCAGAAGTACAGGCTTCAGTGTCCCTTGCTCTGAGGAAATTACTGTGGCTGTTTGTGGGACCATGTTGCCTTCTAGTGGTTGGCCCTGCTCCCTCACCCAAGGAGGTTTTGGGCAGCTCTTCTGCCACAGAAGCACAGACACAGCCAGGGCGTGGGGTATGTGTAGTGCTCCTTCTAGGACCGAAGCAGCTCTTTGACAGGAGTGCTCTGTACTCCTTGGGAAGCAAGGATCTGTTGTCACAAGAAAAGTAATTTTTTAATGTCGCATGTTACTGCACATTTCAAGCATCTTCTTGGGGAAATTTTGAATGTTTTTAGCTATCCCCAGCTCCTAATAAGCTAAAGGAACGGAATTTTTTTTGGCTTCTGCTGCTGAACAGGCCTGTCCTTCCCTCCACACAAGCACACAGAGAGAGAAAATACAAACTAAGGACTTACCCTCAAAACACTGATCAGACAAGACTGACACAGAAAAGCATAGGACAGGAACTGCAGGAGAGCTTGGGGAAGGGGTTGGCTTGGTGGGACCGTGCCAGGGTGGGTTCTGTCTTAGTGAGGGGAGAAACAATGGGCACTGATGAAGATCAGGTGTGAGGTGTGAAAGTGCTTGGGACAGCAGGCATGGGAATGAGGCATGCAGGTGGGCATGATGGAGCCATCTACCCTCCCAGTCTGCAGGACAAAGAGTTCCCAGGAAGGCAATTAGTCCAAGCTTCTCTGCAGGGGTGGATCCTAAAACGCTTATCGCCAAATGCAAGGAAAGTCACTACAAGAAGGGAATTAGAAACGAGTGCAAGAAAGCAATGACTAAGCTACATTGCTGAAAAAGGGAGCCACAATGACCAAATATACAGAGTATTTAAAGTAACAGACAGAGATGACAATTTTTTTCCTTTGATGTACAAAACTAAGGCTGGGGAAGAAGCAGTGGATGGACACAAAGGACAGAGGGAAAGGAAACAGAATTACAGCTGAAAATTAGAAGCAGAAGCAAAATTATTAGAGGAACAAAGACTGGAACATCAGTGCAGAGGGTGAAAGAAAACGTGGCAGTGAGTAAAATGGAAGAGGCCTGCTACTGGAGTGCTGAACCAAACGAGAACAAAATGGCAAGAAGCCTGCAGGCAAGGTGTTCACTTGCACAGACTACAGGGAGCATGTTCCTGGGGAGCATATATTAGCCTATATGGAGGTAGTTTTTAAAATTTATTTCCCACCCTATTCCCTGAGCTCAGGAGAAACAAAGTTGGTTCATCATGGCTGAGGACTGCTGATTAACACAACTATGGAAAAAACTCTAAATGAGATATTTTCTGGCAAACTATTGTAGGCATGTAAAGACAGCATTACATGAGGAGTCAGATTAGATTCACTCAGTTCTCCTTCTTGTCTTCATAATCATAGAATATACTGGTAACACACTGCTATTTCATACCTACCTGCACTCCAAAACTTGGTACATGCACATACTGCATCCGTAATTTGAAAAAGGAGGAATGTATACATCAACAGTGGCTGACTTCAGTGCAATTTGCATCAGATAACATCACTGAGGTGAGTTATACACATGAATATATGACACAAAATCAAGTTTTTCATCTATTCAGATCTCTGAGTACTTACTCTTTGGAAAACACCAGTTTGAAGATAACATGACTATATTCTCATCTTCCTTGCTTATCCAAGCAGCAGCATTGGTGGAAACAGATTCTACTTCTCAAATCTATTTATTATATAACCACTGCCCAGAACCTCATGCAAAATACGAAGGAATTGATTGGTATATATTTAGCAACTCTTAACCTCTCTTTTGTAACCCAGTCCTCAAAACCAAGGGCCTTCTCATACCTGAGAATTTATATGTGAAGAATACACAGCTTATTATAATCCCCCCAAAATTTGAATCCAAATGAGCAATGTACCTTGTTGAATATTCTCTTTTCTGTCACTTCAGTGCAAGACTAAATAACTACAAGACTGAATTAAACCTAATAATTGCCAGATTTTTACACAAAAGTCCATCAGTCACTTTTTGTCTTGTTACATTCTTACATGTTGTCACACTGCATAAGTGCAGAATTGATTGAAATGCACAAACAGAGCCTTTTGAAATTGTTACCAGCATAGTCATGTCAACAAATGAAAAGGAAAAAAGCATAAAAAAAAACACTGCTAGCAACTTTGTAATGGTTTTAGCGCTTTGTGGATTTATAATGAAGTGTCTAGTAACGCACTGAGAGGACAGCTTGTGGAAAGAGACAATGTCCCAGACTATTGCAATCACTGTGAGCCATCCGATGAGATAATTCTGCAGGTAATACAGAACATCAACATCAGTCCCCAGAGGAAGCAGCCAATGCCTTTCAAAGTGGAGTCACTTAAGAAGAAATTGTTTTAATGTACAGATAAAAAGAGTTAGGTTGTGCTACACAAGGGAAGACATTTAGCGTAGGGTAAATAATCACTAAAGTGGCAGTCCGCTATCAGAATACCCACCTCGCTCTAGAAACAATAAACTGATTCTTAATGTTGAGACAACTATCCAACTTTAAAATGCCAAATTCTTCTTCTTCAGGAAAGATAAAAATCTCCTCCTGCAATATTTTGATAAACCTGACAAGGCAAAGGTATTTATACTTAATAATATATATTTAATAATTCTACTATATGATCTTTCCAGAAACTCAGAACATGGGTCAAATAAATTATATTCATGAGGCAGGTTGAAAGCAAAAAAGCAAATAGAGTTCTGATTTTAAGCATATTGAGATTCAGTTAGACGAATTAGTTCTAAGGAAGAATTCAAGATTTCTTTAGTATTATTCAATTTCATCATAGCAGATTGAATAAATATGTATTTTCCTTAATCTTTCAGAAAAGCTTAATAAGCATGGTAGGCAATGTTGAACAATATTAACATTCATGTCTATGACATCAGATATTTACTTTACCATTCTGCATTTCTAACTTCACTTACTTAAAGTCAGACAAAAATAAAAGTGTCTATCCCTAAATCAGCATTCCCAGCTATGCTACACAGGTTCAGGGGTTCACCCTCTCATGTGTGCAGTTCCCAAGTAGATAGCTTTGTTTTCCAGTACATAGAGGGGTCTAGCCACTATGAAGCCTAGTGTGTCTATAACACTATTATTAGGGCTGGAGGGTGTTGGGCCTGTTGATCCTGGAGGAGAAAAGTCTCCAGGGAGACCACCTTGTGGTTTTCCAGTACTTAAAATAAACTTAAAGGCAGGGTGGGAATAGACTTCTTACATGGTCTGATAGGACAAGGAAAAAAGGTCTTTAAACTAGGGTGATCAAAATAAGGTGATAGCAGTACCTTCTACTGGGGTATAAGCACTATGAAACAACAGAAAATGGCAATTGAAAATTAGCTCACCCCTTCCAACAACCAGCAACAGCTCAAACGAAGCACAACTCCTAGAGGAAATGTTTCTCCCTCAGCTGATAACCCTTAAATGAGGGCAAGGAGGGGTGAACTCAGGGTCTAATTCCAGTCACTCAGGTGCATGGCTTGCACCTGAGCTCCCCAGGTTAGCGACACCTTCTCAGTTGTAGATCCCTGGCGGCGTTGAAGGCCAGGTTTTTGGGGCCCTGGGCAGTAAGTTCTAAAGGGTGGCAACCCTGCCCATGGCAGGCGGTTGAGATTAGATAATCTTTGAGATCCCTTCCAACCTGGGCCAGCCTATGATTCTATCATCATTTTTCACTGTTACAAAAATCATTCTTCTTGTATCAATGCCTTCAGTCACACCAGACTTTCTATTTGCGAGCAATGGGAAGTCCATCTCAAGAACATAAACTGCTATCTTAGAGTCAGAATAACTGACAGCTTGAGGATGACTGATTTCAGATCCCTACAATACAAATCAAGCAACCCTTCTACTCAGACTCCCATTCTAAACAAGGAGAGCTAATTCGTCACTTTGCTTAGTTTTAACTCACTCACTATGAATGTGATGTGTTAAAAGAACATCATGTTTTTAAAAGCCTTAAGGAAATCATTGGTTATGCCTACAAGGCATTTTATGTACTGCCACTGTCTCATTCTGCCTACACTTGGATTTTGCTGGAAGCAAGCAATCTCTGAATGAAAGCTAGGCAGATATATTTGCAAATGATAGACCCAAACTAACAAGCATTGCTGAGAATCAGATTCTTTTTTTTTGCTTTGAGCTAGCAAAATGTTGATACAACCAAGTAGCTTCCAGTAATACTACAGCATTAGTGAACATAGTTTGTGTCTGCTTGGGACTTGCGCTGGCACACTCACAGACTGAGGTATGAGAAAAGGAAAATAAAGCGTCGTGTTCATTACGAACAACAGACTTGGTGCTTGTGCTGTGGTCACCCATCAACAGTCAGTCTGTCTGCCACCAGTGAGGATGCAGCACCAACTAGTACTGCTGCTTTGTGTCTAGGGGAGCACAATGATATAGGACAGCTTTTGGGGTCATGTCTCCATCTCAGTCATCTCCCACTGCTCCAGCAGTGCCCCATGACTTCTTCAGAGGCCATAGTTACAAAGCTAGCAACTGGCTATCAGCAGCTTTAATTTTCCCATACCAGCCATAGATTTGTTCCTTTCTTTTACACATACTGTAATTAAGGTGAAAAGAATGTTCACTAATCCTGATTAGAATAGTGACCTATTATGTACTCCTAATTGCTACCCAGTCCTAACTCTCTCCTTGGAGTGGGCACCTGTTTAGATTGAGTTTTAAAGGCAGGAACCAGAGCAACAGCTTGGTTCCTCAGTCCCCTGAGGACAGGGAAGAAAATAGTTCTCTAGTGTCAGAGGAGGTGGCTGTGTGAGACACCTGCAGGACAGCCAGGAGAGATGGAGAGATCCTGCACTGTGTCTTCCCTTCTGCCTGGAAATCCCATAAGTGTAACACCATATCAGAACTGACAAATAGAAAAAGTCACTCTGGAGTGTGAGACACCACATGTCACAAGTGTAACGTGAAACATATGTTCATGTTTTCCCTTTAAGACAGAGTATTTCACATTTCGTTTTTATATATATACGTCAGATTACAGATGACTCTATTGTACCAAAATATTGGCAGCTGTTTTCCAACATGAAAGGCTGCCTTCCACATTCAGTGAACTCTTCTTGTTTCTGATCGCAAAACATTTGAACAGCCTCTTGGATATTGATGTTCATTACCTGTTTGGTTTGTGTAACAGACACTCGAACAGCCCAATCAATGATATCATCTCATATTGACTAGCTATTTCTACCCTGAAATAGGAATGTCAAGTTTCAATTGATTCACATTCACACACTGTGTAAACATAATTTAAAATTAACATGTACAAGATAGAGGAAATACTATTATTACCTTGTGAAGTAACCCAGGGGATGTATCAGAGCACAAAGCCACACTGCTAGACAGAACCAGTCAATAAAATGTAAGGTGTAATTTGCTGCCTAAACATCCTATGAACTCCAGAGTCTCAGCAATAGTCTGTTCTTGTTCTAGCTGCAAAACAGGAGGACAGAGGGAGAGGGCACAAAACAGTTGAGGTTGCCCAGGAGGAGTCCAAATCCATGCCCCAGAAGTTTGGATGGGAATCTCTCTAGCGTTGCTCTACCTCACTGAAAAAAGAACCTCCCACCTGTCTTAAAGGACAGATTAGAAAGCAACTGAGGCACATGGAATTTTCCAACAGAGATAAAATGTGGTGGTGTAGTGTATTCCTATATTGTCTAGTAGAAACAAGGCTCCTTAAACACTCCTAATGCCCACAACTCCAATGCTGCCCAGTGACTTATGGCTCAGCCTTGGCAAGGTTTTGATGTTCTTGTCTTGATAACCAGGGCTCAACAAAACACTCTCTCCTTCAGCACCAACAATAGCTACGCGACCATCATTATGCCAGACTGAACAATAAAAACAAACAGATCCTAAGTCAAAGAATGAAGAATTTGGCTTCTACACACACACGCAAAGCGAAACAAAAGGCTTCTTGCCAAGTTTGGAGGTTCTGCAGCTCTCCAGCCTCATAAAGAGGTTTCACTGACACTGAACTGGAGATGGGAAGGACTGTGCTTTATCCACCAGCACCCTGATGCTCTAAGATCTCTTTGCCCTACATTTTTATCTGTTGAGGGCTCATCACGTAGTGTTTTCAAGGGAAAAATAATGAAGCTCAATGATGAGAAGAAAAAGATACATAGAGCAGCTGTAGTGTAATTGGCAGAAGGGCTAACAAATGGCCTAATATTCTTCAAGCTTGGATTTATCCAGCTGCTCGCTGTTCTGATTAAATAGGACTAATCCATCACATGGAAATTGCTTTGCTGAGTCAAGAAATAAACTTACCTGTTTCTTAATTTCTGCTTATTTTTTTTATTAGAAGATAAAGTTCAATTCCTCCAAATCTAATGTTTGTTCTTAACTATTCACAGACAATTTTGTAAATTAACACACAAACCTACTCCCATTGAGCTCTCTTATGAAGCTGATGTATCTGATCTTTATATAAGCCGGGAATTACAACAAATCTCAAGACGAGCCACAATATCTCCTGGACTTATCTATCAATGAACTTATTTCATGCAAGCTACGGAGTTTTATTTTCTATTATTTGACTTCCTGAGTTAGGAAGCTACTGCAGTTAAAATTAGCATTTCATTGATCACAGTATATACATCAGTTGTTCCACTTCTGATAAATGTCTTCATTCCAAGATACATATATTCAATTAAATTCTAATCAGTATGATCCTTTGAAGTAATTCAGTCAATCTCATCAAAAGCAGTATGAAAATAACATTAAAACCTACTGGAACTTTGGCAGGAATGTTTTCTCCTATGCACTGTCTGTATACTGGTGCTGTTGTCCCAGGTAGGGCAAAAAAGTTGGTCTTTCACATACAAAGAAAGAATAAGTATTA
>VXAB01009763.1:363579-378521 GCA_013399175.1 Odontophorus gujanensis | reverse complement strand
AATACAAAATTTCCTCCCTGGGTCTGCAGATGGAGCCCGCCCCCCTCCTTCCAACCCCATCCATCCCCTCTCCCTCAGTCCGTCTGTCTCCAAGCCCCACTGTGACACCCAGAGCCCAAGGTGGGGGGAGGGGGCACAGGGAAGGATGAGGCTCTCGGGGTGAGGATGCTCCGTTGCAGTAGGAGAGGGGAAGAAGGCAAATCCAGATGGACACAGCATTTGGGGAGGGCTGAGCCCCCCTCTTGTCATCCCAGTACAACCCAGATGGGGACAGGAACTTCGGGGGTCCCTGGGGAGCTGAGCTCCAAGGGTGACCAGGACTCGATGTGATCTGAGCTGGAGAAGAGGGGGTGCAGTCACCGGGGGGGGGGGGGGGGGGCCCGCCCCCGGGGGGGGGGGGGAGGGCACCGGGTGCCACTTACTCCGAGGGGACACTGGAAGACATCCAGGGTCTGCAGGGACACTGGAAAGGGCTCAAGGCACCACGGTAACGTCCACACACACGCACACACACGTGTTTGTTCCCAAAATTCCCATGGAAAGAAGAGTACGTAAGGTTCACATTGGCACATCTCATATGTATATAGTGCAAATCAGAGCCCCAGCACCAGAGGGTTCACTCTCTGGTTAGTGGTTAGGATGTCCCACGGGTGCAATCCTGGGCACTGCAGGCACTCTGGCCCTTGCTCTTCCCCAGCTGAAAGGCAATGGGTGCATCATCCAAAGCTTTCCAAACCCTTCTTGTGCAGAACGAGGTCACAGCCCACGGCACTGGCACGCTCGCTCCCTCCTCGTGCCCTATCAGAGAGGAAGAGGAGCACTGGGGAGGCCTTTGGGAGCCTGTCCCTCTCGAGCAAGGCAGAGAGCTGCTTCTCCATGGGACGACTGCAGAGGAGCTCCGGGTGCAGTTCTGACGGTGTGGCCACAACATCCATCCCAACACCCACCCCTTCCCCGAGCATGAGGAAGACTCCCAGGAGAAGGGCAGGTCTGCACCAGACGGGTGGTGGCCCCTTGCGCATCCCCAAAGAAAGATTTTGGGTTCTGAAGGTTGAGCACTGACTGCAGGCACAGTCTAAGGGTGGTGGTTTTCCATCTGTCCCGAGCAGGAGGCCGAATCCCGGGTGGCTGCAGGAGCATCCTTTCCTGGATGCCCCACAGAGGTGGCAGCCAAAGGTCCAGCCCCTTTCAGGACCGTGACTCGGGGAGTGAGTGGCAAATGGGAAGCCAGGAGTGAAGAGCGAGCACTGGGCTCGGGAAGAGTCCAACCACGTCCTGGAAGCAGGGGAGCAGAGGACATCACTGCTCATCATTGGTTCATGGGCTCCTCCTCCTCCATAGGCTCATCCTGAGGCCTGGAGAAACACAACACGTGAGGTGAGACCTGCTCTTCCCAACACAGTGCATTCTTTGCAGCACTGAGGGATCACCTGGCACACCCAGCTTCTAGTCCACTGCCTGGGATGAGAGGGTTTACAGGACCAGAGCTCCCCAGCGAGAAGAATGGTCACAATATCCACCTCCCAGCACCGTGAGACCAGTTTAAAACCAGCCCTGCCCAGCAGCTCACTGGGCTGTGGGACACCGAGCCCCTGTGATGCCAAGCACCCCCAAAGCTCAGAGCTTGGCACGTGGAATGAGGGCCACCCTCACGTCCCAGGAGTGACAAAGAGCATCACCTCTTCTCCACCATCACAGCCACCGAGAGGGAGGCCAAGGCTGTGACTGTCTCCACCTCTTCTGCCTCGTGGTGCTGAGCCTCCAGGAAGGAGCAGCCCAGTTTGGAAGCGAAGCGCTGCACGGCCACCCAATATTTACCTGCAGGGGAAGCAAAGGTCAGGACAGGTGCTGGGGCAGGTGCAAAGGTCAGGATAGGTGGCTTCCCATGGGAGTGCATGCATGGGGCATCACCGTCCTCCAGGGAGAAGGAGGATGGTGGAGGGCTCCACCAGGGTGCTTCACACAGCATTCCCTGGCTGCTTTTCCCTGGATAGAGGAGGGAAGAGCAACACTTGTGCCATTCCTTGCTCCGGGACACTCACTCTGCACCTGGATCACCGCTTCCAAGGAGCGCACGGCGTTGGCATTGGGTTTCTGCCTCATGCTCTCTTCTGGCAGAGGGTCCAGCTGCCAAGAGGAGAAAGATGGGGAGGTCAAAGAGAGAGAGCTGTGCCCAAAGCTGGGCTCCCAACCCACGCTTCCACCCTGCTCCCATAGCACCCAACGGGTCCCAGCATCCAGACGGGGAGCACATATTCTCCACAGGGACGCAGCCCCCACCCTGGGGGGGGGGCTCAGCTCTCACCTCATTGCCCAGCAAGGCTGACACGCAGGCTTCAGATGCATCACAGATGGCTGTGAGGTCGTGGCCGCCCTCCAGCGCGAGGACGATGGCTCCCCCAGCCAGGCTCATCAGCTGCTTCGTCATGTAGCCAAAACCTGCCAGAAAAACCCAAGGGGTCAGCTTCCCTGCCCAATGGAAAAACCAATCCCCTCCATGCTGTGCCACTCAGAGCTGTGTCTGAGCTCCCTGAGGAGCTGGCAGCTCCAGAGCTCAGCTGGGTGATGGGAAGAGCTCAGGGTGCTGCTGGAGCTCCCTTACATTTAGCAGAGACTTTGTAGCCCCCCAGGGGTGGTGGGTGGCCGTCGGCTGCATCGAAGCCAGCTGATACCAGCACCACGTCGGGGGAGAACTCGTGTGCAATTGGCATCACCACTGTCCTGTCGGGGTGAAAAAAAAAAAAAGCAAGCAGGAAGAGGTGCTGAGGGCTGGCTTGGTCTGAAGCTGGGGGAAACGCAGAGGAATGTAGAGAGCAGTACCTGAAAGCTGCCAGGTACTCAGGGTCGCCCATGGGGGGGTCAAGCCCTCCAGTCCAGGCTACGTTGACATTAAATCCCTCACCAGGGCCAGCACCAACCTGTGGGAGAGCAAAGATGACGATGGTAAAGGGCTTGAGGTGGTAAGATCCCTTTTTCTCCATCCCCCTAATCATCAGCAGGGGGGAGGCAGCCCCACGCTCCACCACAACCTAAGCCCTGGGAACAGGAGACCCCAAGCCTGCATTAAATCAAAGCAATGGAGATCAGCTCCCATGGGGACCTCTGCTCGGTGCTGGACACCTCAGGGTCTCTCACTTGCAGGACCACTGAAGCAAGGAGCTGTCCCAGAGCAGAGCTGCACGGATCTTGGGGTCTGCCTGTGCTTTTTACCTCGTCAGCAGCCCCGCTGCCAGGGAAGAAGTTTCCATCATCATGACGGTGCAAAGAGATGTAGAGAACATCGGGGTCCCTGTAGAAGATCTGCTGGGTCCCGTTGCCGTGGTGAACATCCTACAGGGACAGACAGACACGGTGTGAGTGCTCCTGTTTATAGCCTCAAAGATGCCCAGAGGTCTGACGGAGCTAAAAGCACCTGGATCCCTGCCCTGCTTCAGGCTCCTCTGTCCCCAGATCTGATCCCATTCCCCCACCCTGACATGCCAGGGGGGTCCCAGCCACGTTCCTGCAGCCAGACCCCAAGGAGGATTCTCTGCTCTCAGGTCTAGCCCCAAATCAGAGCTGGAATGTCCTGGAGAGGCACAGGAACTGCTGGGGGACAGCAGCGACTTACCCAGTCCACAATGAGGATCTTGCTGAGTTTCCCTTTCTGCTGCAGCTGCCTGGCAGCAATGGCCACTGAGTTGAAGAAGCAGAACCCCCTGCAAAGAGGGAAGAGGAGCTGCTCAGCACCCTGACCCCCTGAGCACCCTTCCCACACCGAGGGATGGGCTCTGCCTCCCCTCGCCCCCTTGGTCTGGGTACAGAAGGGTCCTGGGGGTGCTGATATGGAACGATCAGTGTTATCACAGCATGGGGGGGCCCTGTGTTGATCTGGACTCTGGGGCTTCCCCTAAACCACCCCTTTGGGAAGGGGTCCTTACATGGCAGTGGATGGATCCGCGTGATGTCCGGGCGGTCGCACCACAGCAAAACCATTCTGGGGACAAACCAAGAAAAAATCCACGAGGAGATCATCACCGCTGCCCCAAAAATCACAGCCCAGCAAGCCACTCCTGTTGCAGGGCTCCCCCCTGGGCTCCTCACCCTACCTTCAGCTCCCTGCTGGCCACCTTGAAGGCCAGCTCAGTGACACTGCCTGCAGCCCAGCGGGCTGCATTGGAGGAGTGCAGTTCATTCCAGATGGTGTCACTGTCCACCTGCAAGCAAGGGAACAGTCAGACAGGGATGGGGACAGGGCAACCTCAGCTGGGGGACCCACGCTCTCTGCCAGCCACCCTGCTCAGAGGATGAAATCCAGGCCACCTTGCACACCGTGGGGCAAAGCTCCTCAGCCCCATGGTGGCTGCGTGGGGACAGCAGTCAGGGTAACAGCTCCTCACACCCCATTCCCCAGGAAAGCTCTGCACACGGAGCATCTCACCCTGCACCCAGGGGCTGGAAGGAGTGACTGAGAAAACGCTCGTTACCTTCTTTATCTTATTTTATTGTTTAACCAAACATCTTGGTTTGATCAGGATCACGTCAAGGGCCGAGCCAGAGCCGGAAAACTCAAGTCTCTTCTGATCAACTCCATGTGTGCAACTCAAATGCTCCCCCCTCTGCCCCTGGAGGGGGCAGTTCCAGGCCCCTGCTTTCGGGCAGGGCAGAGGAGGGCAGGGGGGGAGGCAGAGCAGGGAAAGTGGATGTAAACGAGGCTGAGAAGAGCTGGTGCCCAGCAGTGGGGGCAAGGAGAGGAGAAGAACCAGAAGAGGCAGCAGGAAGGCATGGAGTGAGACCCTTCCTGAAAGAGAGAGAGAGAAAAGGACAGAGACAGGGAGAGAGGAAGAGAGGAGAATGCAATGAATGGAGAGAAACCAGGGCAGCAAAGCTCTGAGAGGAGAGGCCACAGAAGTGTCTCGAAAGAAGTGGAAAGCTGCTGTCCCCACACCACTGTCCATGCCCCTGCACAATGGCCATCCCCCCTTGTCCCACAAACCTGCTCCCTCTTAAAGCCCCTGGCTCTCAGATGTGGCTGTAGGGGTTTGTGGTAGCTGGCTTCCCCGGGGGAAAGATCTGCAAAGGGTCTGATTCATGGGTGGGATGCTCCCACGGATAGTGGGAAGCTCTGATACAGTGACATGCTGCTCCCATTTGAGGGAGGCTGGGGCACTTTCCTGTGTCCACACGCAGGCTGCTGCTGCTTGGGCTGAGTCCATTGTCCCCTCAGGGAGGCCAGAGACCTCTGCCCTGGTCATCTCCAGGCTCCGAGCTCCCTTGGGACACCCCACAGACATATAGGGGTGGGGGCTGAGTGCAGCCCCATGGCTTTGGGAGTTCCCTCCCCACTCAAGCCCTCAGTAACGAACAACCCCATCCAAAAACACCCCGAGGGAGGAACACTTACCCCCACCCCTCCACACGGCAGCATCACAAACATCCGCTGCGACAGAATCCCTGCAAGGAGGGGACAAGGAGGATTCAGAGCCACGGAGCCAAGGGAACAGTGCAGGACAAGGGTGCACAGCACAGGGACAGCAGTGGGGGTGCAGTGGGGGCTCACCTGCCAGCTTCCCATTGTCCAGTTTCAGACGGTTGAGGGGATTGGTACCGTAGAGGAAGACGTGGCGTTCGCTGTGGACACACTGCAGCTCCTCCAGGGTGGCCTTGCGTCCCCGCAGACACTGCAGGGCACAGGGGTTGTGACTGAGCCACTCCAGGATGGGACACGTGTCCCCTTCCCAGGCACGCCATGGTCAGGCAGGAAATACCAGCACTGTTTTCCTACAGCTGTGGGACCCCCTCTGTGGTCCAAAGTCAGTCCTGCTAGATCAGGGTAATTCTTCTAGGAGATGAGAGCTGACGCTGGTGTCCCCCAAAGTGGTAAAACACCTCATTCCTATCTCAGCAGGGATTGCACCCATCATCCAGCACAGCAAGCTCACGGGTACGGTCACACCAGCACCAACAGCCAAATGCAAACCCCCTCCCAAGACCTTTAGTTGTTTGGATAGTGGTGGTCAACAGGCTGTGAAGATTTGGGAACGAAAGGAACGGAAGTGGGAGCAGGACGCCCTATCACCTTTTTGTAGGGCAAGATCTGCTCGTAGCAGCACCCCCTCCCCTGCTCCTCACCTCACATTGGCTGCGCAGACCCCTCTCCTGCAGCCGGGACCAGATGCTCTGGATCCTTCCTGCGTGCTCTGGGTGGTTGCTGTTGTCACCACAGGAGCACTGGTGCTTGAGCATCACCGAGTCATAAACCAGCCCTGCAACAACATCAGAGCACAGCTGCTGTCCTGAGACTGGACTGGACGCCCAGCTCTCAGTGCTGCCAACCCTAATGCTGCCCCTTTCCAGGCCTGGCTTGAGGCTGGGACCCAAAACACCCTTCATTATTTAGTTTTGCTGAGAACACCTTTCTCAAAACCACGTGAGCCTCTGCCCCATGATTTTTTGATGCACAAGCTGTCTTGGATGCCTAAGGAAGTGAAAGCAAGCCCTTGTAATGAGCAGGATGGCAGCTGTGGGGTCAGGAAGGCAAATTCTGCTTGGAAAAGGCACCTTCGATAAGGAGAGGGGAACTCTCGCCTTCCTCTGCTCCTTCTGCAGTCATTCAGGTTGCTCCCAGGTGTCCTACCTGTTGTGAAGTGGGGCTTGGTGGTCTGCTCCTGCACTGGCAGGGAGAGTGCCTTGGAGGTCGTGTCCTGGGTAGGGAGGGAGATGGTCGCAGTGGCAGGAGATGACTGGGCCCTGGAGAGAGGTCTGTGCCCCGTGAGGATGGTTGGGACCATGGGGGAGTCAGCCAGGGGCTGCCGTTTGAGGAGCTGGTGCTGTACACGCTGGTAGGGGTCCCAGAGATAGGCCTGATGGAGAGAGGTTGCAGTAAGCACATCACCCAGCATCGGGTGACACGCACCCTTCTAGGAAGGAGATTGTCTCTAGAGTGTCTGGATGTGACAGCTCCCTCCACGCTGGAGGACTTGGAGCTGCTCTGCAGGAGCTGGCACGTATTAGGCAGCATCTGCTGCTCTCTGCTGGCTCATTACTGCAGTGCTGGGCAGCCCCGATGCAAGGTGCAACAGAATGGGGATGATGCCAGCACTCTGGGGATGATGCCCCTCCTTGCTGGCACCAGAGGTGGCTGCTGATCACGTCCCTGTCCTGGCGAACTCCCCCTGGATTGAGGAAGGGAAAGATGTGGTGCATGCATCCCTACCCACCCAGCAGCCCTTTAGAGAGCAATGTGGGTCTGAGCTGAACTTTCCCACGACCAGGACACTGCTGGGTTTGTGCAAAGCCTCACGTGGCACCAAGAATCATAGAATCACAGGGGTTGGAAGGGACCTCAAGAGATCACCGAGTCCAACCCCCCTGCCAAAGCAGGTTCCCTACACCAGGTAAGAAACGTAGTGATGGGGGCTGGGAATTCCATTTCTTACAGCCCCATCCCAGCCAGTCCTCTCCTACCTGCTGGAGGACGAGCTCCTCCTGAGGCTGCAGCATCTTCTGAGGCCTCTCAGGCTCCTTCCCACTGCTCCCTGGCCGCGTGGGCTCCACGTGTGCCCTCGCCTGCTCGCTGCTCTCAGCCCCAGCCTCTGTCCCCTCTGCCTCCATGTCCTCTGAGGATGGGATCTGCCTCAGTCGGGGCTTCTCGCTGGTTTTAGCCATGCGCTGCAAGCACAGGGGTGACAAGTGAGCACAGAAAGGGGACAGGGCGGGCTGAGGAGGCACCCCAGAACCCAAGAATGGGAGCCAACGAAGCTGAGCACAGCCCCTCAGCTCACTGCTGGGCCCTGGCTATCAGGTGCTCGCTGCCCTGCAGAAAGGGCTGAGTGATCCTGCATCCTGCCAGCACCCTCCTCCCAGTGTCTCCTGCAGCCCGTGCTGCAGCTCCACGCTCACCTTGCCCAGGTGTGTCTGCTGCTTGAGCCTCTCTAGGAACTGGGCGTGATGCTGCTGGTACACCAGCTGCTGCTGGATGGCCTTGGGGTTCTGGGGCAGGGGCTCCGAGCGGGTCCTGCCCAGTGGTTTGTGGTGGCCCGGGAGTGACAGGCGCTCTGCAGAGATGAGTGATGGGGTAAAGGAGAAGGGGACTGTCCCCAGACCTGGCACTGTAGAGGAGAGGAAGGAGAGGTGAGGTGTTGCTTTGTCCGTTGGGCAGACGCTAAGCTCGACATCTTCCATCTCCTCAGCTGCAGCTTGAGGAAGAGAAATGGGAAAGCAAAGGACTGCCTGCCCCAAGGGAAGCTCGGTGCTATGCCTGGAGTGCTGCTGGCCCCAGGGCCTTCCCCGGGTTCAGTGCTTACCTGCCACAAGTGGAGTATGGGTGACTGAGGGCTCGAGGATGATGACGGGTTGGAGCCGAGGGGACAAGGGGCTCCCAGCCTCGTGCTGCTCCAAGCCAGCTGGGATGAACATGGGTGAGTGTGTGCCTGAGAGGACAGGCCCGTTCAGCACAGGCACCCGGTGTGCCAGGCCAGAGAGAGGGCGACGATCTGCATCTCCCTGCAGAGAAAAGGACCAGATTACCAATGGGATACAGTACAGAGAAGGAATAGCATGCCCTCCCCATGGGCAGCCTCAGACTACTCTGAGCCAGCATATGGCAGGCACCCACCAACGACCTCAAGACCCCCCACAAAAAAAAGGGGCTTCTCCTGCCCTGCAGGAACCCTCTGCCCAGGTCTGGGGGATTCCTACAACCTGGTCACCTACCCTGGCACTAGTGGTGGCTGGCAATCCCAGCGTGATGGCCGGAAGGGAGGCTGCACTCTGCAGGGCAAACTGGGCCAGGGAGCTCTCCTGCATCATCAGGCGCTGGGCCAGGGGTGCCTGCACCAAACACGATCCATCAGTCTCCTGCTCTGGGAATTGCAGAGCTCAGCGTGGAACAAGCAGCTTGGGACAGGCAGCAGAAGTGTGCAGCTCAGTCCCAGCTGCCTGTGAGAGCACCCAGGGCCTAGGGCACCAGGGACCCATATGGGGACAGCACTAGGAGGGCACGTTGCATGGAAGGGCAGCACGTCACCACACTGGGCAGAGGGTCCCACCATGCAGGGACAGCTGGGTTAAGGGTAGCTCAGTGGAGAACTGGGGTCCCCAGGGTGGGTGCTAGCTTCTCTGGAGTCTAGTGAAAGAGCAAAGCTGAGGAGCTCACCTCGTGGGCCATGCTGGAGGCAGCAGGGAGAGCTCCATGCTCGGCAGGGAGGCTGTCATTGGGGGAGCTGCAGCCGGATACAGGGGTGCTGCTGCTGCTTGGGGAAGAATCTGTGCGTGAAGAGAAACAGGGAAAATGGGCACCTGTATCCAGAGAGGGTTACACAGCCCTGTCCCAACCCTGCAAAGCTCTCCTTCCTTCCAACAATTCCCCAGTTTGACTCCTAGAGACAAAAATCCCCTTGGCCACGTGGCAAGCTGGAGATGCAGTCAGCCATGGAGGAAGCCTAGCCAGCTGTGCTTACTCAGGACCTTGCATGCTTCCAGCCTTGGAGGTCCATCAAAGGCCCAAAAATCACCACAATACAGCTGCAACAACAACCTTCCCTGCTTCGTCCCCCCCTGTACCATCACAGCACAGAGCCTGCTCCCACAGAGGGCACCAATAACGTGCCAAGACTCTGAGGCATTAATTTCTCCCTTGGAGCCCCCACAGCAGGCACTATACATGACCCCAGGCTGCTCCAGCCCCTCCGGGCTCCCAAGCTCTCCCCATCCAGGCAAAGCTCTCACCAATGGTCTCAGGTGGTCTCCTCTTCAGAGAGGGGGGAGCGCTCTCCTTCCGCGTCAGGGGGTTCTTGCGGCGGTCCAGGCACTTCCTGGGCTTGCAACGCACCTTCAGGTTGGGCTCGGACGCTGTGAGTGGACAGAACAGTCAGTCCCAGCCCCACCATGGGCAGGGGCAAAGCTGGACCGACTTGGTGGGGTTAATTCTCAGCTCCAGGCATCCCCTGGGAGTAAGCTCGATAGCATCGCGGCAGGAGTGAGGTGATGTTGGGCCCCAGCCTTACCTGTCTTCCGCAGTGGAAAATGCTCTGGGGGATCAAGAGAAGTGCTGGGGACCGGGGACAGGAAGGTGCTGAGTACAGGAGGGGAAGGGCCCTCAGGATCCAGAGGCTCCAGAGACCTACGGGGAGAAACCTCATCAGAGATCCTTCCCTCTTTGCTGAGACGATTAGCAACGCCCTGACTCATCCAAACCCACCACCAAAAACGTTTGCAGGGTCCTGAGCAGCTGCCCTGTGCTGGGTGAGTCAGACTACCCGAGGTGCTCTTGTTTTACCTGTACGGCATGGCTGGAGGGTTGGGGTTGCTGGTTCTTTCCAAAGCTGCTGCCTGCTGCTTCTTCAGGATGACCTCAGCCAGTTTCTGCTTCACCACTGTGCTGGCCACGGCACCTGCAGGTGTTGCACGTTGGTGACTGCCAGTTGATGGCACGTGGCTCTGCCTATCCTGCACCTCAGCATCCTGAGAGAGCTCAGACTCAAAGGGCAAGTGGGTAGCAGGCTCATGGAAACGGGGACCAGCTGCACTCAAATCTTGGAAGAGTTCTGCACCTCCAAAAGCTCGGCAAGCTCCTGCAAGCTCGTGATGCTGCAGGCACTAGATGGCGCAGGGAGATTGCAGCAGCAGCAGGTTTGCCCTCCTGCATGGTGCAAACCTTCCTGCCCAGCACTCAGCACCCCCTGACCTCTCCTTGTGCTCCAGGTTGGGGTCTGCCAGCTCTGGAGGGCAATTTGTGCCTTGCCCTGTGCATGGGGTACCACAAGCACCCCTGGTTTGGGCTGCAGCACTGCAGTGGCTGTTGGGCACAGTGTAACATCAAAGCAGGGATCTATTGCCACCACTTGGTTGGCATTAATAGGAAGAATACAAAGGAGAAATCCTGGCCAGGGTGCAGCTGCTGGGTGCAGCTTGCTGCTCACAAGGGGCCAGGCTTCCCCACGCCCTTTTCCTGAAGCATGGCTCTTCGATGCTCAGGATAGAAATGCTCAAACCAAGAGCACCCAGAGTGTGGCCTGGCTACGGGCAGCACTCTCTGCTGAGCCCCTGCTGTAAGCTGCTTCACCCTTGCTCCCTGTGAGTTTGATCCCCCTGATTTTGGGGAACTGCCTCCTTGGGCAGAGATGCCACGTGGCAGAAAACAGTGAGGCTCTTACTTCGTTTGCTTTTGTCCTTATTGAGGATCTGCCGCAGCTCCTGCTCCTGCTGCCCAGGCTCTGCCTCACGGTGTGGGGTCTCCATGGTCACCTGTGAGAGGAGAGGGCACTATCAGCACCAGGGGACCTGGGGCTCCGTGCCACGAGGATGGAGCATCTCTGCCGTAGACTGTTACATCGCTTTTGGAAACCCAGTGGGCTGACAAGGATGTGTTGTTTCATTGGAGCAAACTGGATGTGTCTTAGTCTCAGTTCAGAGGAGTCCGTGAGGATGCTCAGAGGTTGGAGCATCTCTGCTACAGAGAAAAGCTGAGGGGACAGGGGAGGTTCAGCCCGAAGAAGGCTCTGGGGAAAACTCACTGCAGCCTTCCAGTGCTTAAAAGGAGCTTACAAATAGAAGGGAGAGCAGTTTTTCACGTGGTCTGACAGCGAGAGGACGAGGGGGAATGGCTTTAACTAAAAGAGGGGAAATGTGAGGAGGAAATGCTTTGCTCAAAGGGTGGTGAGCCCCTGGCACTGCTGCCCAAAGAGTGTCACATCCCTGGTAGTGCTCATGGCCACGGATGGGGCCCTGGGGGGGCTGATGGAAGGGTGGGAGCAGCCCAGGGCAGCGGGTGGGCTACGGGGACTTTGAGGTCCTTCCAACCCAACCATTCTATGGTTCTACGATGGTGAAAGGACCCCTCCAACCCAAGCCATCCTATGGCTCTACGATCCTACGCTGGTAGCCATACACAGCACCACGAGCTGCACGCTCGATGGGGGAAAAACTAATCTATTCCACAAGTATCCATACCCTGACGTGCTGGTGGGCGAGCTGCTCCACTTGCTGCTGGTGCAGGCTGGCGAGGAAGAGTTGGTGCTGCAGCTGCTGTGTGTGCTTCAGGGCCAGCAAGGCCGTGTCGGAGCCGGGCTTGACAACGCGCTGCCCGATGCGCAGGTCCATGGGGACAGCCTGGGGCACCCGCGGCGAGGTGCACGGGGTCACAGCAGCTGTTGGGGACACAAAGCAGGGTGCAGCTGGGTGAGGAGCAGCACGCAGAGGGGGCTCCTGCGCCTCCAAGCCTTGGGAAAGCAGCGGGATGGGGATGAGGATATCCCAACACGCAGAAGGGATGCGTCCCGCTGTTGGGAAGGGCTTGCCACATCCCATGTGCTGCCTGTGAGAGCCTCATCCAGGCAGAAATCCTCGATGTTGTACACCCTTGGAGTGCCTCTAAGTGCTCTCCCTGACACCACAACGCTGCAAGACAAAGGCACTCCCACCTTGCACAGGGATCCCCTTTAAGCCCACAGGACCACTAAAGCTCCCACTGCAGCAGGAGCCTTTCAGCACAGAGCTCCTCAAGCCTTGCAGCACTTACCCTGCAGCGTGGCACTGCTGCCACAAAACCCCAGTACCTGAGATACAGCTCAGGAAGCTCAGACTCCGAGCAGCAATGCCACCTCTGCTGCTTTGCAGACCTCTCTGAAAGTTGGACGGGGCCATTTGCAGGAGCAGGGCTGGAAGGAGCAGTCTTGCAGCTCAGATGGAGTCATGGAGGCATTGGGACATGGCTTGCCACCCGACAACCATCCCATTGCCACCCCCAGAGCAGCCACATCCAGCACAGGTTGTGGAGGATGCTCCACACTGCACAGCACGAGCAGGGGGGAGGGGGATGAGCGAGCACAACAGCAACTGAAGGATGCACAGACAGCCCCAACGGACCTGTGGCATCCCCCCCAAAAAAACCACACAGCCAAGACAGCTCCACGCTGGCACTGCAGCACAGGAATGAAAGAAGCTGGAAGCAAGCAGGTGGGCAGGAAACCCAGAACAAAATGACACTGCACAGGGATGCATTTGCAGGGATCAAGCTGCTGCGGGTTGAGAACTAATTGTTTTCATAAAGCAGTGAAGCAGGTTAAATTAAAAGAAACAAAAAAAAAAAAAACAACAGAAGAAATGCAAATGTTATTTTTATAGGCAGAGAACCACACCCTGAGCTGTGCAGATCTCAGCCTCAACAGCATCAGGGAGCTTCTGCTGACGACTGCAGTACTGCAGGAGAAATCCCTGCAGGCTTCAGCCCCATAGTGCAATGGGGAAACCCAGCAAAGCCCCAGCACTGCTGGGACGTCCTGCAGTGCCTGGCAGGCAGAGCTGCCCCACATCCATAGGGCAAACGTTTCCCTATGCTGCAAAAACCCCTGGACGCTCATTCCCAGCCTATAGGAGCTGATACAGCCCCATGGTGGGGGTTGACCTGGTTCTCTTCATCTCTTTGATAACCGCCTGGGATTTCATTTGTCTCTGGCTAATTAGTTCTAATTGCTACAGCCCGGGTGATAGGAGGTTGAGGGAAATAACAGCTGGAGGCTGAAAGCTGCCGAGCTCCCATGCCCTGGGGCTGGAGGGGGTGCTCTGTGACCCCCAGCCCACAGGGTAAGATTCAGACACATCAGATGAACCAACACAAGTTACCCTGAGCAAGAAGACACCCCCCCACCCCCCCACTCTCAGCCCTTTGCTTCGTTCTTCCAGTTCCAAAAACGCTGACATCCTTCACAGTGCTGACAGCTCATCCTCTGCTGCCTGAGTGGCTGCAGTGCTCACTCCCATCTCTGCAGCGCTCCAGCCATCCCTGCATTCTTGCTTCACATCAGTGATTTTGAAGGATGTAAGCGATAAAAGATGCCTCCTCCTCGCTCCCCACAGCTCCACTGCCCCGGTGAGGAGGAGGAGGAGAAGGTGGGAGGAAGGCTGCAGCGCTCTCCCAATGCATTGTGGCCACGCAGAGACGGGCTGTAATGAGCAAAGCTCAGGGTGGGAGATGGGGATTTGTAACAGCACCCACCCACATCCCTACAGTGGGAAGCTCCCTACCTGCAGCCCCATCCAGCCACCCTGCTGCGTACCTCCGAGGGACAGGAGCTGCCAGCAGCACTGACACAACTCCACGTACAGCCTGACTGATGGTAACAGCAGCCAACTACTGCTGAGAGATGCCTGCACTGGCCACCTTCAAAACAACTTGGTTCAGGGAGACAGGGCCCCAGTTCCCCTCGAGAGTCTGTGTGAAGCAGCAGTGAAGTCAGCGAGTGAGAGACCACTCATTAAAGCTCTCCACTTTGTCGTGCAAGTTCCTCTGCCTTGCTTTTATGCTGCCCATACAGAAAGCCACGTTAACAGATGGCAAGTCAGCGCCCCGAAAAAGGGTTTGGTAAAGCTCCCTTCGTTTCTCCCTGCTGGAGATTGCATTTTTAGTGTTTGTAACAACACATTTCAGGCACCAGCAAAATAACAAGACATATAATTGCTTGGCTCTGAGAGCTCTGCGTGTGCAGGAACACCCTTAGGAAGGGGACGGGGAGGAGCAGAGCAGCCCTGCAATCTGCAGCCTCCATCCCCTGCAGCTGATGGCATCCAGAGGAGCTCTCAGAGCAGTCCCTCCTCATACGATGCTCCAAATACCCAGAGGGATCTCCCTGCACAGCCCCAACCTCAGCTGGACGGTTTCATTCTCACCCCTCCATCCCTCTGCTGCTGAATTGGGGCAGAAAAGGGGCTTTTTTTTTTTGCTTGAGCCATTTTGAAAACAAACTCCAAAGCAGCACAAAGGAAGGAGAGGGAGGAGGGAAGGCGTGCGTCGGGGGAGAGGGAAGGCCGGGCAGGCCAGCAGCCAGAAAAACAACTCCTCACTGCCTGCCCCAAGCCAGGAAAAAGGCAGTCGAGCATCCCCACAGCCAAGAGGCACCAGTGCTCTGCACACCCAGTGCCAGTGCACAGCTGTTTCCCAGCTTCCCCCCCCCCCCCCCACCGCG
>VXAB01009763.1:334695-357632 GCA_013399175.1 Odontophorus gujanensis | reverse complement strand
TTTTTTTTTTTTTTTTAATTCCCTCCTCATTTTAATTGCTGCGTGCAACACAGCGAGAGCCCAGCTTGACTCATAACCCCCCAGGGAGGAGCTCGGGGCTCGCAAGCGGTGCTTCGCTTGATGTGGAATTGCTGAGACAAAAGCCTCGGCTCCCACAATACCCAGTGACTCCTCAAGGGGATCTGCCCTTTAATCAAGGCCTTTCTGCAGGCTGCAGAGAAGGAAACCCCTTTGGCAAGCGCTGGCCAAGGTCCAAAGCTGGGGATGGAAGCCAGATTTGGTCACGAGAAAAAAAAAAAAAAGGGTAAAAATAACTCGAGCCCAATGCAATACAGAAAACAGGAGAGCAAGGAGGTACAGCACAGGCATGGCACATCGGGAACTGGATGCACAGGGAAACAGGGCTCACAGTGCCTCAGCATCGCCCCCAACCAGCACTGGAGTTGAGATGTGGGTTTTAGGGCAAGAGCTATTTATGTCAGAGGAAGGAAGCCACAACACTTTCAACTTCCTGCACAGGTATACTCTTTCTGCTATCCTTTGCCCTGGGTCCTCACCAAGAAGCTGAGAAATGCATCCTTGAACTCAAAGCTGGTGCAGCAGGGCAAGGTACAGGCATCAAGTCCTCAGCACAGAGGACACTGAAGTGTGCCTGGATCCAAGCAAACCTCCCACTGTGCCACAGGGACACCAGTGGCAGCCACCCTGGGTCAGCACAGGTGCATGTGAGCAGCTGGGTGAGCTGCTGGGCTATGCAGTAAGGGTTGGAAAAGCCACACGAGGCAGCAGGGTCGGGTCTGAGCAGGGCTCATCCCAGATCTGGTCAGGAAAGAACAGGAACAGCATGCACAGAGTGGCTGCAGGACGTGTGACAGCTGCAGGACATGGGTGTCCCCAGCAGCCAAAACAGGGCAGGGAGGATGCAGCAGGGCACACTGGGTGCTCACATAGGGGATGCTGCTTCAAATGCTGGACTAATTCCTGCTGCTGAGCTGCTGGAGGAGGAAAAATAGCAAGCAGAGCTCTAGCGAGCCCAATGCAGCAGCATTAACCTTGCACCAAGGAAAGGAGGCATGCATCAGGGATGCATTCAGTGGTTCCTTGGTGGATTTGATACCACCAACTCAGGGTCAGAGCTGGTGGCAAAAGCACATCCCCACCCAGGACCCCAGATATCACCAAGCACCTTGCTGGGTGCACACTGCAGTGCTGCACTCAGCCCCGAGGATGCTCGAGGCTCCAGCAGCTGCAAGAGATCCTCCCAACCCCTTTGGCACAGTCACTCCCAGGAATCATCACACATCCCTGTGGTCAGCATGCCCCCTGCACAGCAGGACAAGCATGGCAGAGGTTGGTGGGAGCCCTGGGATCTCTCCCAGCAGCTGCAGAATGAGGTGCAGCTACCACACCCCTGTGGTTCTCACGGGCAAGCAGGAACCTTGGCACAGCCCCATCCCGCTGGCAGCCAGCCCCATCAGGCTCATTAAAAGCAATTAAGCCAGAGCGGGTATTCCCCAACTCCCCCAAATCCTCTTCTCCTCCTCCTCCTTCTGGTGATATTGCTATTAGACAAAATAAACAGGGCAGCTTTGCGTGGGCTCGGGCAGGTGGCTGGCACCTGGACCCAACACAGCAGCAGGTGGAAACAGCAAAGGAAAAGGGGAACGTGCAACACCATGGGTCATAATGAAGCCCATACCCCAGCTCGTTCATTTCACAGCTGGAGGAAGGATTCCTGCTTCAGCCTGAAGCGATGGTCTGCTGCATCAGCATCCTGCACTGCTTTTAAGCTGCTTCACAGAAGGATTGCCACCCTCTCCCCAAAAACAGAAAGCAACGGCCAAACCTGAGCATCACCTCCTCCTGTGCAGCATCCCAAAGTCAGGCAGTGCTTCCACGAGCCCAGAGACCTTTGTGTTTTGTGCTAGTGCAAGGAGTGCCAGTGCCAGGCACTGCTGCACACCTCCTGTCACCAGGAAAAGCTGGGACCTCAGCAGGTTGCTGGCTCTGGGCTTCATCAGGTGCTTGGCAGGGTCATGGGGTGCCCATGATGGATATCACACACAGGGAACACAGCTTAAAGAAGACAACAGCCACACTATGTCCTGATTCACCACGAGACAAGCAAAGCAGAGAGCCCAGAGGGATCCTTAAAGCTTCCTGCTGTATGAAACAGCAGCACTGCTCCTTGCTGGGGCTGTCCCCAACACAAGCACCACGGGATCTGAATTCAGACACTCCTGGGGTGAGCACACGGGCACCAGCATGAGCAAAGTTTTTCCCAGTTTGAGGTTTACTGGTGTTGGGAGGACTGAGCTGGAACAAATAAAGATCGATTGCCACCTTGATCCAATTCCTGGCACATGGGAGCCCATCCCTCTCTGGCAAAGTGAGGAGCTGGGACTTCACGTGGCCACAACCACCAAGCAAAAACACTGCACTGGTTTTGCAGCATGTTCATAACCAGAGCCACGTGCTAAAAGTACCCCCTGCCCAAAAAACCCAGACCCCCTTTCCAAAGCCCTATCTCTTTATCACAGGGAGGTGATCCTTCCCCATCCCCCTCACACCTCAATGCACTCCCAGGCTCTTTCACACCTTCCCATCCCTGCAGCCCTGCCTGAGGACGAGGCCAGCAGCAACCAACCCATCCAGGCTGTGATTCTATGGTCCCATGATCCTTAACGTCACTTCCAACTCAACCATCCTATGGTTTTATGATCTTCAAGGACCCTTCTAATGCAAGCTGTCCTATGGTTCCATAATTACACAGCAGCCCCTCAACCTGGGCATAGCAGGACAGTACTTCAGGGCCCCGTGCAACCCGAGCAGCCAGCAAAATCCCCTCCCCCACCTCCCCCCCACATCCCTTTGAGGCAGAAAGGAAGAAGGCTGGAAACATCCTTCCTCTCCTCCGCACAATACGATGGAAATAGCACGGGAGGAGCAGCGGAGGCGGCTCCACGCAGCCCCAGTGCCTGGCCAGCAGCAAGGACTGCATGGCCAGCAGCTTCCTGCCATTGTCCCGGCCCCGTGCAGCTGCACCCAGCCCTGGACAGCAAAACCAGAGCCAAACTCAGCTCCAAGGGGATTTAGGAGCAGAAAGAAAGCAAGATGCGATGCACAGCCCAAGCTGCCTCTTTGCCAAGTGCAAACTCTGCCTGTGCTCAGATTGCGTTGGTATCCCTGTGCCCAGCAGCCACGCTTGGGATGAACCACTCTCCTGAAGCTGCTGGGCTTTTCCACTGCACAGTGAGGAAAAAAGAGCATGAAAAACAAAACCAGCAAGAGAGCAGAACATCTTTCCCTTGCATGCAGCCTGGGAGGTGAAACTAAGTCCCCCCAGGGAACAGGTTCAACACTAAATCCTCGTTTCCTGCTCCACAGGAGTGGTGCACGTGCCCACCGCGCACATCAGCAGCCAGAAAACCCTGCAAGCAACCCAGACCAACGTAAACCCACTGCTTGTGAGTGGGTGAGGCTGGCAGAAGGACCCACAGCCTCAAGAAGGGGAAAAACAGGAGCAGGAAGAAGAGGAACAGCACCAAACAGCCCCATGCTCCTCCACCAAGCCCAGGGCAGCAGGGGAAGGACAACCAGCACGGTGCAGGCAGCAAGGGCTCTGCATCCCCCTGGCCCTGCCCAGCCCAAGCTCTCTGTACCTGTTGCAAAGTGGGACCAGGCCCTCTCACAGGAGCTGCTGCTCACTGCACTGCTGGCATCCCATCTGCAGCCCGGCTGCTCCGCTCCCCGAAGGTTCCCAAGTGCATTTTTGTCCCTCTTGACATGTTAAAAATAGAAAGCAGCAGCCTTATTGTCCTGCAGGCAAATATAGAAAGTTTACATCCTCGCTTGTTCAAGATCTACGCAGCACAGGCTATTCTAATACATCAGAAAGCTCTATTCACAGAGCAAAACTTGGGAAATCGGCACGTCCCTAAGAGAATTGGATGCATTCTAGCACTGAACAGCAGCAGTAAACCCTCCCCCGTCCTCTTCTCACTTCCCTGGTTATTTTTTTTGGTTTTTTTTTTAAGGTTTTTATGCATCTGCTCATGCTGGCCTCCGAGGAGGGTGCGCAGGCTCGCACGGCACTCAGCAGAAGAACGCACTGCCCCAGTGCTGCCCTCGCAGATGGGAAAGCAAACATTATCCAATCTGGGAGTGGACTTGTCACTGTCCTCCCTTAACACTTTCCAGCTCTAGACGAAGCGTTGCTGCAGGGAAACCCACGGCACGGCGAGAGGGGAGCTGGGGGATGCTGCATCCCTGCTCCGGGCTCCAAAGGGTAAAAGGGATCTGCACGCTCCTTATGGACCCCAAAGGGAAAAGGCAGTGGTGACCCCAGCAGCAGGAGAGCGCTGAGCTTCCCCATCCATCACCCTTGCTGACTCAGGAGGGAGGGGGCCTCAGCTTCATTCTTGGAAAGGGAAGATTTCTACGCAAGCTCGGCTTTTCCATGAGCATTTGGGCGAACGCAGTGCACCACTCCCTCCCAGCTGGGACAGGGCTCCAGATCCTATTTCATTTCACAAAATAATAATAATAATCACATGGGAGATGAGGAATGCGTCAGGTCACTTCCAGCTCCAGGCAAGATCCCTGCCTTCTGCAATGGCAGCCCTGGGCAGGGGGCTCTCCATCCTTCCTGCAGTGCTGCTTGACATGGAGATGCAGCAGCAGGATGGAGAACTGAAAGGGTCAGGTGCAGTGCTCCAGGAGAGCTGCCTCGGGCCCCCAGCAGCACAGCAAAGCCCAAGCAGGGATGGTAGCAGGTCTGCATCCCACGGTGCTGCCCCTTGCACCTGCTGACTCCAAGGATGTGCCAGCTCCAACTCAGAGCAGCATTTAAAAGCTGATTTCTGCACTCGTGCCGTGCCACGTGCTGGCTTGCTGGACTCGGTAGCAGCAGTCAAAGCCAGGAGCACTGCAGGCACCAACCCGCTCCAAACAAGGCACCCTCAGGCTCTGAGCCCATCCTCCTGGGGGTAGGAGCACCCCAACAGGAGGTTGATATATCACCAACAGCCCAGCAAGCACTGCTGCAGCAGTAAGGCTGTAAATATCCTCATGCAGACACAGAGAGCAGACTGAGCATAACTCACTTCACCTCCACCTCCCCCTCCCTTCGCCCCAAAAGAAAACACACACCCAGAAACAGAAGGAAACCAGGCAGGAAAAACCCGATGGTCATTCGACAACTATTGCAAGCCTCTCTGATCCCAGGAGGGGGCTGCTCTGTGTTATACCACATCCCCACAGCCATGCCACAGCTGCCCCATGTCCTCCCCCATGATCCCATGCCAGCTGCCAGGGTCTGGTGCACCCAGGGCTGCTTTCTCCTTGTTTCATACCGTGCACATCTCAGCTGGCATTTCAGAGCCAGCCCAGTGCCAGATTTCTCTCTGCTGAGCCAAGGCACTTGGAAATGCATGACGACTTCAGTAGATTAATTGGAAACACAGCCTGGGTGTTGCAATCCCAGGAATGACTCCAATTTCAGGAACAAATGTTTTCATCTCAAAGTGGGAGCAGTCACCCAAGTGGAAGGGTGCATTTTTGTTGCTGTAGCTCAGACCCCTCGGCTGGTGTTGGGGTGGGATGGGAGCAGCACTGTGTCCTGATGGGGTGGCCTCACATCACTGAGAGCTGCTGCAGGGATTCTTGATGCTCCAGTTGGCCCCCAAAGAGTTTGCCCATGTTTTCTCTCCTTTTACTGCAGCACATCATCCCTGCCATGAACTACAGCAAGAGGTGGGAGAACAGGAGGTGGAGGGGTCCCTGGTGCAGGTCACCAGGTCCCCAATGGTGGCTGCAGGGTGAGAAGAGTCCTCCTGTGGTTCAATCTACATCCTAAGGGTACGTTTCCAGTTCTTGCACAGGTGACTTTCCAAAAGACCACTTACCTCACCTAGAGTCCAGCAAGACCTGCTCCACCACTTCATTCTGGCTGGAAAAGATGTCCCTTGGCTCTTCTAACTTTCATCCTCACACACAGAGCCTCTCACTCTAAGCACCAGCTCACCAGAGAGTCCCCAGAAGGTCTCTGCTGAAGGCTACAGGAGCTCAGAGATTCACATTCTGGTCCCACTATCCTTGAAGGAGACTCTTCTGCTCCACATTGAATGGGTGGTGACAGCCCAGGCCACCACTCTGGAGGAGATGCTGGCTGCCAGCACAGCTCCCCAGAGCCAAGCCCACAACAGGCCAAGCACAAAGGGACCTACTCCTACAAGGAACAGGGCTGAAGCTGGAGAAAAATCCCCACAGGACCATTCACTCCATCTAGTGGCAAGCCATCCCCATGCTCCCATGTTATTTCTCCTTCTCTATAGCAATAACTCTTCCCCTCTTCCAGGAGTTTCAACATCAATTTGCCATTCCTTTGCTCAATGCTGTTTCCTGCCAACCTCCCATGCTCTCTTAGGTGGTCCCCTCCACAGCCATCACAACTCTTGAACTCTCACTCTCCCTTGGCTGCCAAAAACAAAGATCTGCCACGGCTCAGCAGCTGTGCAGCAGCTTCCCTGCTTCTGAAGCTGAAGGTGATAAGCAAAGAAGAAAAGCTGGTCTGGCCAGAGTCCTGGCAGGGACGCCAGCTCTGACAGCCTGATGCCAGAGCTCCAGCAACCCAAGAAAAACAGTGTGGGCTGTGGAAAGGGCATGTGGCTGCTGCTGGAGAAGAAACCAATATGAAAACCCAGGGTTGGACACGGGGAGGAGCCTGCCTGCTCAGTTCCAGCAACCTAGCAGGCACCCAGGTGGGAAGGAGGGATGGAGGTGCTGCAGCTGCTTTGCTGAGCCTGTGTCTGCTGCAGACACGGAGCAGTGCTTGGGTCCATTTCTGATTTGGCAGAGGTGCAGCAGGACTGTCCCACGCTGAGCTGAGAGGATATGGAGCAAGCATCAAGCAAGAGCAGCCTGCCTCACACAGACCAGATGTGGGCTGTGATTTCAGCTGGATAAAAAGCACGCTCACCTTCCCAGCTAACTCGCTCCTTGCAGGTCCCACTTCTGCTGGCTGCACCTCCTCCTTCAGCTACTTGGCCTCCTTCAACAAAGCCTTGCCAGAGCTGGAGCTGGACCCAGAGCACTGCACACAACACAGCTTCTCAGCATCCCACTGGGCAGTGAAAAGCTGTGGCAGAGACACCCAGGGCTGTGCAAACTCCTCCTGCAGCCCCTTACCCCAGTCCAGGCCTAGATCTACCTCCCCCAGCCCCAAATCCAATTTCCTTCTCAATCTTTGCCTCTCAGAGCAATCTTTTTCCTCTACGAAAAAGTTCCCAGCCAGAGTCTTGCCCAGGGCTTTGATTTTTCACTTGCTGCCACGAAAATGCTAACTCCTCTCTTTGCTGGTGCCAATGAAGCTGCAAACACCACCAAGAAGCTCTCACCTCTGCACTGCACCATACTCACATAAACCACCCACATCAGAAACCTTTCAGCCAAGGCAGCTCCAGCACACTCACCCATTAAGACTCCTCAAGACACATCCCAATGCCACCCTCATCCACAAACCTACTGGAAACTATTGTGCCCAAACCCCTGCATCAAATCCATGCACACCATGGCTTTTCTGCAATTCATTTCGATATTCTGACAAAACAAAACCACCAGATGTTGTAATGAGATGCCACTTATGGAGCTTGGCTCATTCCAGAGCCTCCTGTGAGCTCTGCATTTGGGGCAGCCCTCTTTTCCCCAGCCAGGACATCTCTATGCTAAAAGCACATAGGAAAAGCACACGGATGGTCTCCCCTCTTCTAACCTGGGCTTTCCACATCAGCTTGGCGAGCTCTGGCCAGATTTCACGTCTCACTCCCATGGTCTGCAACGCCCAAGTTGTGAGTAGAGAAGAAAAAGCTGCACGGATGGAGGAGAAAGCTGTTGGCTTACGCAAGGATGCCCTCCAGCCAGCAGCAGTGCTGGGAGGCCTCCTGCCCCAAGCCAGGAGATAAGGCAGCAGAAGGGAGGACACGCAGATCCAGCACACGCCCAAGCTCACGCCAGCCCCAGCCCACAAATCCTTCTGCAAGTTGCTCTGTCCCACCTCCAGATGTGCCAGCACCCCGTCCTACACCCTGTGCCCCTCCCAGGCTTCTCCTCCGTCACACCCTCCACCTTCTTTGCTCACTTGGCAAATCGTCCCCGACACGTCTGCGTGGTGTGAAATGACCTCGGTGTGCCAGCCAAGCACTATCACTTGTTCCCATCGCTGTCACAGGCCATCATCCAGTCTGGGCTCCTGCAGAAAGGAGACAACCTCCACCCAACAGCACAGTTACTCACGGGTAAGCCAGACCCAACAGGACATCCAGCCCCGACAGCACGGTCTCACCAAGAAGGAAAAATTCCTTCCAGCTCCTTGAGCTTGACAGATCTTTCAAAGGTTCATCACAGGCGCTGTTACGAATCCACACCTCAAACCACAGACAAAAAAAGGCAGCCACTAAGACAGACAGGAGCTGCAAACAAAACTGTGAGCTCTTGGGAAGGAACGAAGCCCCAAACAGTTCTCCAGGGACTCCTTTTTTGCTGTCATTTGATGTGAGATCAGACCAGATGTGGCACTGCTGGGGATGGCATTTCAGGGCCAACGCACAAATCGCAGACTATCTTCTGCCCCCACCGTGTCACTGCTTTGCTCCATTTCTTGGGATCCCTTGGGTCTCCTCTGCTGATGAAACCAACCCGAGCTTCACCACCATGTCCTCCTTCAAGGCACATCCTGCACTGTGCAGCTGTGAGTCTCCCAATAAGCCATGGCCCATTCTGATGTGGAGCTGCTCGAGATCTTCGAGCTGCAGAGGGGATGGCACATCCTTTCTGCTATCTGTCAGCCCACCCGTGGCACCATTCAGATGCAGACTCACAGCCTTCAACCCTGGTCAGTTATTTTTGAGGACAAAGAGCACTGTGGCATTGTCACCAGCATCACCTCTCCTGACACCAGCTCCTGCTGATGCTCTTCATCTGCTACTGATAAACCTCTGCTAGCAAAACCAACAAGATTTAGGCACAACCTCACACATGTGAGGTGACAGAAAGCAAAGCATGCCCAAAGAGGTAAAGCTGCAGGCATATTTCTTCTGCTCAGTGGCATCCACATCACAGCTCCAAGCTTCCTTTGAGCTCCCAAGGAAGGTCAGCATCCAGTTGTAGCATTTCCAAAGGCAATAAGAAGCACAGAGCTGGCATCTGCTGCCCTGCAAGGCTCCCACCTGTCCATGCAGGGCTCCTCAGGTTGCTGCTCGTCCCCAAGCTGGGGTTGCATTGCAGCAAAGCCTCACTGGTGACAGATGAGATGCAGAACCACCACCCTCTGGTTGGTTACAACCCACTATTGGTATTTATTTTGTATCAGAGCAATCGTACAGTGCAAGTCAAGTATCAAAGCACATCTCTGCAATTCACATAGCAGGCTGGGGAGCCAAGCTCCCCTTCTGGAGAGCCTTTACCTACAAAGGTTAAGCACCACTATACCTGCAGAGAACTGGCACCTGAGACCTTCAGGGCATCCCACAAACACTGTCACAAGCTGCAGCAGCTGAGTGACACCCAGCAGCTATTGTCCCACGGCTTCTAAAGCAGCATAACACGCAGCACCCCACGGCTCCTTGTGGCTTCAGTGCTCATTTTATCACTCAACTTCCACTGAGACACTCAGAAATAATGCAGGAACAGCCCCTGAGATGCACTAGGAGAGAGAGCATGTGCAGAGCTGAGCATCACCAGACTCTTTCGCCTCTTATCTGACCTGGAACATACAAAACAGCACCTGCACTATTTCCCAGTCAGTCCTGAAAAAGCCTGACAGCAAGGCAAGATCCAAATCCAGTGGCTGCAGCTACAATGCATCAGCCAGAGTTCACATCTCAGTGCAGACCTCAGAGCTGGCTGCAGCTGCAACCCCATCACGGGCACTAAAACACAGCTCAGCAAGGATGGGTGCAGGCTCAGATGCCATCACTGCAGACACCTTACAACTCAGGGAGCACAGCCCAAACCACGCACTGCTTCCAAGCTCTGCTGGTGTTGCAGATCCACTCCACTTCAAAACCAGTAACAGTTCCCCTCCCTGAGCCCACTCACACAGGCAAGGTCCCCACAACGTGTTGAAATCCCTCACACAGTACTCCCACTATGGCAAGGCCATGTCAGCAACGGTTTAATTTTTGGCTATTTCACAACTCTGAGAAATGAGGAGCTCAACAAAGCCCTTCCTGCAATTTAAAGGAGCTTTAGGACTCTGAGCTGTGCACTCAAGCTGCCCAAAAGCCACTGGGTAACTTCCAGCCATGCAAAACCTTTCTTCTGGAGACCAAATCCTCAATATGGTGCAGGAAGAACCAAAGCAACCCCCCACTCCAGTAGATGCTTCAGCCCTGGGGTGTAACAGCACTTTGGGGTCTGCACTGCTTCGAGCATCCTTGAAAGTTGCAGCCAACCGAATCCAGAGAGAGCACAAAGCTCAGCCACGTCTCCCCCTGAGCATCCCCAGATCTCGGGGCAGAGCACAGCCTTGTGTGTGCTCCCCTGGCACATGCACAGGCTCAGTACCAATCCAACAAGCACCAAAGCTGCACCGCACAGCTGCAGAGGGTATTTGCAGGTGCTCTGTGCCCGTACAGGTGTACAACTTGGATGTTTGCCTTCCTGGGTGTTTATCTTCGGGCTTTGTCTGCACACAAGCTTATCTCCCAGGGGAGGGGTGTGTTTCTCCTGCACACACACTGTTATCTCAAGGGATGTGGGCTCCATCCGAGGCAAACACTGCACGTGCATCCCAGCACCAGCAGCAGCACAGGGGCTCCTGCTCCTCTCCATCCTCATCTTTTACCAGGGGGAGGGAAAGAAAAACACAGCAGCTCTAACAAGGAGGGGAAGGGAGGGAGACATGGGAAGGGTGGGATGGGGAAGAAGGATGGCAGGGTCCTAGTGGAAGAACACTGATCCCATCTAGATGCGTTCAGAGACTCCTCACAGCAACTCAGAGAACCCCAATTTCTCTACAAATGCATCATCCCCCATTACCTTCCCACAGCCCTCTAGTTCACACAGGGGACAATTAACACAGCCATTCCTAATGCTCATTTCATATGGTAATCCTGCTGGAAACAGGCACTGCACACCACCCAGCAACATCCTCACCACTGGACCCCATCCTGGCTCTGCATGCTGCCATCCCAGATCACCACATAGGAAGGGACTAATTAGCAATCTCATCACCACAGCATTACTTGAAGGCTTCCATCCCACTGCAAGCAGCACCACCTGGCTCTGCAGCACCCAGCTTCAGGCTGCACCCTGAGAGCCCCCCATCACTCCGGTGCTTTTCTCCATCACTCCATCTCTCCATCCCTCCCCAAAGCACCAACATGTTCCACTCTGAAGCCTCAAAGCCTGCTGGTCGTGCCCTGGGACCTTGGTTTTCTTCACAACACCACGACCTTGAGCCAATCTCAGCCCAGGCAAACATCCAGCAACATCTCACCTGAGCAGCTCCATCCCCTGCATCCACGTGGGACCCTCGGTGCTGAACCCGCCGCAGTCAGCATGCAGGAGCTTCTCCCCCAGCAGAGCTCCCAGACAACAGTCCGTGCAGCCACTGCCTCACATCTGCCCACCCTCCTGTCCATTGCCCAAGAGCCTTCAGCCTCTGATGCCCAACAGTTCAGCTGTCATGGGCTGTGGGAAACCTCAGCTTTGGAAAGGCTGCGTTTACACTGATGCAACCCAGCAGACATTCATTTTCCGGAGTTGTTGCTGTGAAGGGGGAGTGGAGGAATATCCAGCCTGGGTTATGGGCTGACCCACGTCAGGGCTGTGGCCAAGTGCAGCCTCTCTGGGTTGTAACTCTACCTCTCCTTTTTCCTCTCCCCCCTCCTCAGTCCCATCCTGCTGCTCGCTCCCTGCAATTCCTCCACCGGTTTCACGCACCATACAGCTTCCTCCACCATCTGGGCTCCATTTAGGGGAGCTGATGTTTTTCACAGGGCTGTAATCTAAACTTTGGTATTGAGTTTACATCTCACATACCAGCGTCTCACCACCGAGCCTGGCCACGCTGGGGGGGGTGTCTGGGCTGCCAGGCTCCGTCCTGACACAGGAGGATGCAGCATTTCAGCAGCTCCACGTACCTGCAAACCATCAGATGGACCAAGAACTGCAGATGATGCACAAATCCCACGTGGGTCCAGCCAGGCGCTGGGCACGAGGCTGGAAAGCAGAGCAGCTTCCCCTGGGAGGCTGCAGATGGGAGCTGGAACTCTTAATCAGTGTTATCCAGCTTCCATCACCAGCAGCAGGAAATTCTCTTGATTTTTTGCCTCAAGCCCTACTCTTATCTCCACCCATACGCTGCAGTCAGGTCCTGCAAGAGGCATTTCTCAGACCAGGGACCAAGGTTGTCCTTTGGGGAGCAGGGGACGGACAGTGCGAGGCACCAGGCCCTGCAGCATCGTGCCTCTTGCTGCTGCTCTGCTTGATTCAGAGCAACCAGATGCAGCCACCAAAGCCAAGCTCTTCTACTTCCACCAACAGCAAGCCCAGACCATCAGGGAGCTGGAGATGGGAGCACAGGAAGCAGAGCAGGTCAGGGGCTTCCAGCAATGAAGAACTGCTCAGTTTGTAGGCACCTGCGTTTGCAGCTGCCTGTGCTGCAGAGGTGGGACAGGAAGATCTGTGCTCCCAGGACACCTTGCTGGACTGGGCTACGAGCACACTGCTCTCCATCCCCTTTCCTGCTCCAGTCAGCATTGTGTTACACAGATCTTGAAAAGCACAGAGCCTTCACTCCGAGCTGCTCAGAGCTCTCCCTTCCCAGATCAGCACCCTGGACACTTTGCATCGAGCCCTTCCATCCACCAGCTCCCTGCAAACCTGGAGAGGAATCAGACCCAGCCAGGTGTGGAGGACAGACCCACCACCACCCAAAGCACCGAGCAAATTCAAGCAGCACACCAACCCCCACTGTGCAAGCAGCAAGAAGGAGCTTCACTGCCCAAACACAGTTAAGATGCTGCATTTGCAAAGAGGTTGGCACGACAGCTCCTCTACCAGACACAGGCCCAGCTCTCCAGCCCCCACAGTTATTTATGAACTGCGAGGGCTTGCATGCTGCCAGCACACTCCTCCTGCGGGCACAGCAGTGTCAGTGAGCACCGTGAGCTGGTTGCATGCTGCAGCTCTGCTCCAAGCCCTGCAGCAGCCCCCACCCCCATCTCCTCGCCCCCAGCCCAAGGGTCTGCTCTGCTCTTTGGCCAAGCAACCAGGATGGCTGGATCCCAGCAATCGGCACGGCCAAGCCAAAAACTGAGAAGTAATGTTTTTATACTTGGACTTTTCAGGCAGGATTTAGTCATTTGTGGACACTAAGGCTTGGCAGGACGTGCTGCCTCCACTCACCTACTGCAGCGAGCAGCTGTTTGTGACAGCACAGCCCTGGAGATGGAAGAAGAGAGACTGCCTGTGATTTATTCCAGGTGAACCCTGATTTAATCCAGGAGCATCCAGCTCCTGACGAGGAAGGAGTCACATCCAGCACGCAGCTGGGCACAGGCTCTTACAACACAAACATCCAACAGCTTCACCACGACAAATCCAGCGGGGACTTTTACCCCACTCTACCTAATGGCTAAAAAATTACTTACAGGCAGAAAAGCCAAACCCTCTCTCTCTGAGTGCACACTTGCTTTAAGGAAGCAGAACAACGGAGACCAGGTCTGTCGTACTAGAAAAGCAGGTTCCAGCCCAGCTCTGTGAGGGTTGTACAAACCCTGTTCGTTTTCCCTGCACACCATGGAGAAAAGCTTCCTCCCATGAGCCCCAGCCATCACTGCTCAGCTCCGGGAGGCCCAAGAGTCACTGACACTGCAGGAGAAGCCCATGGCCCCAAACACACTTTGCTGGGGCTCCAAGGAAAGCTCTGGACAGCCTGCAGGTTTCCTATGGAGAGTCAGCATGCCCCCAGGCCTTGCTGCACTTGTGCCCCGGTTGCAATTCCTTAATTCATCCTGCCACATTGACAGCAAGGTTTGCCACGGCTGCCACAAACCAGAGGGCAGCTCACGCTCCAAACACTGCCATGGGGAAATGCTTTGTCCCATTGCAGAGCAAAACCCTGCAGCATCTGTGGGGAGGCTGCAGGCTCTGCAGCATGTGTTCAGGGAAGATTTGCTCGGAGGAGTCTGCACCGTGCGGTCACATATCTGAGCCTGCTGGACCATCCCACCCGCTCCTCAACAGCCTTGGTGCTGTAAGCAAGCTCTGTGTAACTGTTAAGGCAGGGCAGAGGGTGAACCAAGCCTAATCTGGGCTGCCAGAAGAGAGGGACAGCAGGAGGAGGGGAAGGGGAGAGGGCACTGTCCCCTCCATCTCAGCAAAACACCAACTCCGCCCTAAGTCCCCACCTTAGGGCCAGAGAAAACATTTCCAGGCACGAGCCCAGGGCTTATCTGCTGCTCCCTCCCTTCTCCCACATTTCTGTTACTGAACCAACACTACTTTATCTACAAATCCTGCCTCTTAAACCAGCAAAACCACGCTGGTTCCTGCAGCGCTGATGCTTGGCTTCAGCAGAGAGCCCCAAAAACACCAGCAGTCCCCATCCCACCCTGTGGCTGAGGCAGCATCTGCCTGTCCAACTGCATCCCCTCTGTGGGTCCCCCCCCTCACACTCTGCAGCCACTGACCCTTTTCCCACAGGTTAAATCACTTCAAGTACCCTAAAGGCTGAATTTATTTAGGAGCCCATAACAAAACCTTGAAGGAAAGGGTGCTAATCCGGAGTTGCACCTCATAACGAAGCGTGGGATAAAGCTCAGAGGAACACAGGCACAGCTCAGCAGTACAAACCCATTAAGCAGTGACCACTGGAGGAGAAATGCCTCAATGAGGAGCCTCTGTGCCCTGCAGGCAGGCTCCTGCAGCAGTCACAGCTGTCCAGGCTTTGAGACAGATAAGGCTCAAATGATTCATTCACTCTAAACCTTTATTTGTTCTTGCTTACCCAGAAAGAGCCAGCAGCTGCTAATGCTAAACTGGGACAGCTCCCAAGCACAGACAAAGGCCTGCAAAAACAGGTTTAAGGAGGAACTGATTGCTCAAAAAAGCTATCCTAGAAGAGGGAGTTAGAAAAAGGGAGTGCAGCGCCGCGCAGGAGGAAGAGGAAGCCAGAAAGCACCTAAAAATACATCTTTAAAGAAGCAACCAAGTGCAGGACAAAGGCCTTGCCTGCACGTGACCATCACCCACAGCGTAGGCAGGATGCAAGCTTGGTACACAACACTCACTCCCCAGCAACCCCACACACAGAGCGTGCAGCAAAAGCCACAGCCAGCAGCTTTTGCCCCAAGAAAGCTCAGTTCTGCCATGCCATGAACACTCGGGGTGTGAAATGCTGTGATAAGCGAGCTCCCTGAGAAACAGCCAGAAACTGCAGGTGAGCTGAGCCCGTCCTTCTGCTGCCTGCTCCTCTCCTGCAGCTACAAGGCTGCAGAAAGCTCTCACACGGGCAAAGGTCTAGAAATGGAGCACGGGTAAGCAAAGCAGCAAAGAACTTGACCTGCCCCTGCAGGGATCCAGCGGGGTCAGAGCTTCAGCTCCGCCCCATACAGGCACCACTCCGTGCAACCTCCAGAAGGATGCTCCCGGGTACTCCCAGCCAGCCCACCCTGCAAGGAAGGAGACCACCCCCCCTGCCCCCACACAGAGGCACTTACAGGACGGGCTGAACATCACCAGCGCCGCAGACAGAGTCAGAGCTGTGCCCTGAGGCTGAGAACATCCAGCTAGTTCCGCTCCTGGGAAGCCACCGCTCCGCATCCCACATTCACTTCTGCTTCGCTCCTGCAGCTCACGTATCTGGTCATCGGGGCAGCACGGAGATGCAGCAAGATAAGCCTGCTTGCAGACGGGCCCGATGCAAAAGGGCACTTAATGGACTCTCGTGCATTGAGTCATCCCATCTGCAGGGCTGTCTGCAGCACGCACCAACGCCGGCAGCTCTTATTTCAGGCTCACGTAGGTGCGGAGCCCTTTGAGGGCAGCAGGCTGAGGCTGCTGGGTAGGGCTGTGCCTGAGCAGTCCCTTCAAAGCTGCCATGAAACGCAAACAAAACTTCTGCGTGGCACCAGATCGCTATTCTTTACCCTTCGGTCCTTGAACTCATGAGTACAGAGTAAGGCAGCTTGCTCAGCTAACCAGCAGGCTAAGAATAGAGACCTTGAAGTGAAACCTACAGGGATTGGCAGCTATTTTGAGAGCACTCAGCCGGCGGGGCGGCGTGACATAAGAGGATATAAAGAGGAAACTCTGCACAACAACTCTCACCTCACCAAGAAAGATTTGGTTACGTGAAGGTAGAGCCTCCATGAGTGCTTTTGAGGCAAAACAAACACACAGGAGAGCCCCCGAGGCCACTTCCGCACCAACATGGGATCCCAAACCAGGGCTTGCAGCAATGTGATGCACCCCAAGGAGCAGCTCAGCCCTTCCTCTGTGCTTCCAAACCCCCCTGCAGAGCCTCGCAGCTCTCCAGCAGAGCACACACATAGAAGGGAAGGCCACGATCGTGCTTGGTCACCAGATGTCTTTGAGAAAGATCTGGTCTCGGTTAGCAGCCAGCATTAACGTAAGGAAATTTAATTGGTAATACTCAGAGCGTATTTGATTTCAAGCCTTAGATACTTGGAAAACAAACTGTGGTCTCTGGAAATCAAGCCTGCCACCTGAAACCAGTCCCTGCAGCAGAGCATTGCAAGCTCCCAGTGCTCCCACCTCTCAGCACAGGCAAGCAGAGGCTCCGAGCATCAGCACATCCTCCTCAGAACTGAGAACGGTGCTTTTCTGCTGGTACTGGGGCAGGAAGAAGCTGCAAGCGGAGACTGAATTCTCCAAACTCACCAGCTTCATCTGTTATAAAGACATCCAGTAAAACCTGCACTGGGAGGACAGCACGTCTCCAGCAGCTGCTCACTCCCAGCCTTACCACCAGCCTCTCTGCAGCAGATATTCTCACTCTGTAGCCACCAGCAGACAACACTGGAAAGCTTGTGGCCTCTTAAGCGTTGCTTAAGGCAGCTAGAGCTAGAAAACAGCGATGCAGGAAAGAGGAGACTCTTCTCAGTAGTTGTGCCCCCAGGCTACGCGTGGAAACATCCTCTGAAGCCTCAGTGCATCAAACCACGACTGAACCTGCAGCATTTACATAAGCCTTGAAGCTCTGGATACACATCGGGGAAGAAATTCAGAAAGCAGTCCCGTATCAAGCTTGCTGGGAAGTGACGTTCTCCACATTTTCTGTGCCGCCCAAGGCTTTGCTCTTACGCAACAGCAGCTTTTGAAAAAGCAGCATCAGCATCAACTCTGCCTTCCCCTCCCTTGCGTAAGAGATTCCCCTTCCGTGAAGGATTGGTTTTGAGACATTACTTTAGGATGGCGGTCGGTAGGGTTTTGGTTTTTTTTTTGATCCTCAGTGATCCAGTAAATGCACTGAGCACCCGGGAGAGCAATCAGCGAGCAGTGCCACAGGCTGGCAGGCCAAGCTGTGCACCAGCCAGGAACACATAAGGCTCCCAAGCTGGCACTGGAGGATGCTCCAGGCAGAGGCACACCCTGCACAGCTGAAGCATTTCTCCTGGAGTCCCTCCTGGAAGCCAGTCCAGGCTGCTCCCAGCCCTGTCTCAGCCAGCTCCCACACCTCCCTTCTCTTGTACCCCACAGCCCCAGCCCACAGTGTCCCCCACTGCAGCACAGAGAGGTGGCAGGGAGAGCATCGCCATGTGCTGGAGCAGCAGCACTCTGTTTTTACATTGGTGGGAGCAGCAGTTTAATGCAAGCACGCAGTGCAGCCCTGGAAAGAGCTAAGCCTCAATCTGGTGTGTGCTGCTGTAAATAGGTCCAGCTCCATCCTGTGAGCTACCTGCCTGAGTGAGGGAGTTTGTGGTTGTGATAAGGTCCAAGAAGCCAGGGAGGCACTGGGAAGATGTACTTAGCACAGCACCAAGAGACAGAGCACCATCCATGAGCATTTGGTGGACTGAACTGCAAAGAGGAGGGAGGGCAAGCAGGTACATGTGATGGATGTGTTAATGCATCCAAGCGTCACACAGAGCTGCTGTTCCACTCCAGCCCATCCTTGGGACCAGGAGCTCTACAGACACCCTCACCCTGAAGCTCCCTGTCCAGGAGCAGTGTGGCTGACAGCCTGGCACTGACTCGTGGCTCTTTCCTCAGCATCCTCCCACATTGCCCAACAGGGACATACACACTGACTGCCACCTCACGGTTCCTGTGTGTCACCACCTCCAGCTCCTCTCCAGCCCAGGGCTGATGTGCCCCAGCACAGATCCCTCCTCTAAGGTGAGCCCAGGGAACTTCCAAAGTCAACCCAGCAAGTGCTTGGGCTACGTTTACTATTTATAGTTAGACAGCTGGGATAAAGCCACCCGAGCATGCCAGCTTCTCTTGCTCTGGCTAAACTCAAGCACCAGTGACTGAATCCTGCACAGCACACAGAGGCTTGGAGCTACTGAAACACAGCACAGGCTCATGCAGTGTTAGCAACAGCTGCTATATCTGGAAGACTGTTTCAAGGGAAGCTAGAGCTCTCCGAGGCAGAGAAAGAAAACAAATCCTTCACATACATTCTGCAGGACGGCACTGCCCTCCTAAACATCCTTGGCTCAGTTTAATAAGCCCCAAGTTTAAAAGTCTAAAAGCAACAAGCTGCACCTCACCAGCTCTGAGCTCTGAATCTGTTGGAAAACCTCATGTCACATCCTACAGCAAACGCACAACTTGAGATCTCTGAAAGCAAGAAAACTGTTCCTAAAGCACTGCACCCTGGCTCACCAGGGGAAGGCAGCTTGGCAGCACGGGAGTGGAGTGGTCAGACCCAAACCACACTCGCAGCAGGCACCAACAAAGGAAGAAAAACATCGCAGCAGCTCAGCACAGCTTTGTGCAGTGTTTTTACTGCGAGCTGCAGGGCTTTCTGTAGTATTTTTAGGGCAGCTTGGCAGAGAGCAGGGCTCTCAGAGCCTCGCTCACAGAGGGCTGCTCAAGCCTGACATGAGCCCACCCAGCTGCAGCCAGACTTAGCAGGGCCAGGACACGGTCCCTTGGCCATCAGTCATCAGTCCTATTTTACTAACGACACAAAAGTCAGCAAAAGGAGCTGCTAAGAGGAAGCCAGCAAAGCCTGAATCGGGGAAGGATGCATTCTTGCCTTCAGGGAGCATAGCAAGATAATGAGACACAGACCTCGGGAAGGACTTGATGCAACAGCTCACAGCACTGACTCACCTCCCCGTCCTGCGCAGCCGTCCCTGTCCCCACGCTCTGGCTGGAGGGAACAAGCAGGACACTGCTACAGCTGGAAGAAGACAAGAGGTAACCAATCACATCAGAAAAAATAAGGTCTTGATGCTTGAACCTTTGACAAACGTGGTTCAGATCCCAGTCAAAGCAAAGGGATTTGCACAGAGCCTTGTTGGAGCTAATGGTAACGATGCAGGAGCTGCCCTGGTTCAGAGCACTGCCAGCACTCATTCAATTTTTCCCTCCTCAAAGTCCCAGCTGTTAAATACATGACTGCAGGATCTTTTGGTCTCTCAAAAAAAAAGCACATTTACCATTTCATCCATTACTTGAACAGGAAAAAGCCCCAAAGCCTGATCCACAAAGACTACGAGCACACAAAGCCTCCTTGCTACTGACATTTTCAAGTCTTAATATATTGTCTTTGAACAGTTCCTAAATGGTTTGGGTTTGACAGAACTGGCTTTCAACTTCCCAAGAGCCATTTCTAAGTGCCCTGAAGTGAGAGAGCTCTGTTTGGCTTCAGCCAAACACGACAAAGACATCAGTGCTGCCACTCACATCCCTAAAGCCACCTGCCCCAAAACAAATCAAGCTGCCTTTCCCAATCAAAGCTGAGCTCCCAGCACCAGACAGAGCCTGGGTTTTCATTATAACCTGCAGCCCAATGAAGTGTGAACATAAAAATGAAGGCCAGAGCTGTGACACTCGTGCTCCAGCCACTGCAGATCTGAGTTCACCACCTTTGCCAGAGACACACCACAAATCCAGACCCACAGCCCCAGGAGGATGCTGGAGTTCACTGCTCTGAACATCCACCAATGATGCTGCAAAGCTCCAAAACAACAGAAAGGACAGAAGACCAAGCACAGACCCCAAACTGGGCACCATCCCCATCCCAGTGAGCTTCTTGCCCATGCAGGACACAGCCAAGCAGTGCAATGAACTGCTGGAAAAGGCACCACGTGTGCACCTCCACACTCCTGCCACACTGCCCAGGACAAAATTACACACCCGCATGGATTGGCCCTAAAGTTTTCACATGTCCTTACCCAAACTGCACATCAGAAAGGTTTAGGATCCAGTCGTGCCAGCTCTAACCCCATCACCTTCTCACATTCCCATGCCTTCAGCCTCGCTGCAAAAACTTTTGCTGCCATTTTCACTCTCCCACTTCCTGCTCACATCAGGCAGCCAAGCAGGAAGGACTGAAATCCTCAGCACAGACCAGGAAGAGCCAGAGATGAAATGCTGGATGAAATGCTCTGCAGACACCTGGGCAGAAGTTTCCCAAAGCAAACAGCTGAGGAGCTGAGACCATCCTCTAAGCTAAAAACAAGATGAAAACTGCAGCACAGCCTGAATCCTGAGGCTGTTTGCTCCCAGAAGTGACAGCTCTTTCTGCACACAGCCAAGCTAATACTACTTCTGCAGGAGCCTATAAGCATGTCCAAATGCTGAATAACACCTCTACCACGGGATAAGGTGTGGGAAGCTTTGCTTTTTATGGAGCATCAGCAAAGAGCAAGCGCTGGATAACCTGCAGATCTGCAGGCTGCACTGGGAAGCAGTGTTCAGAGCTGGGACGCTCCGTGTGTCAACACCTCCTTTTTTAGAGCAGCTGTTCCCATCCTTTCTGAACAACTCACTCAGAGAGACACAGCTCCAACAAGCGTGTCACAAACTGCCAGAGCTGCTCCCATCCCTACTCCCAGTGAGTGGGGGCAAGACACCGAGACCCAAACAAAACCCCTCCAGCAAGAGTCCACCCAAACACAGCGGGCCCGGCCCGGCCCGGCCCACCGCGCTTTGTCTGCGGGCGGCACCGCCCCGAGGCCGCGCTGCAGCCAATGGCGCCGGGCCGAGGCCTCAGCCCGCGCTTGGGCCGCGAGGCCTCGAAGGGCTCCGGGAAGTGGGGAGGGAGCGGGGTTTGGGAGGGGTGGGGATGGGGTTCGAGGCTTTTGGGGTGGTTTTGGATTGGAGTGGGGTTTGTTGGTGGGGTGTAGTCCTCCGGGTAGTGCCTTATGGTGTGTGCTGCTCCTCCTGCAGCGCCTGGTGCGTCTCCTGCCGCACCTGTTGCTCTGNGCACATTCGTGCAGAACCTCCTATATGCTGCACTTTCTGGCCCCAAACACACCTCTGCGTCCCTACAAAGCAGAGCAGCGGGGTACACACAGAGCACCCCCAGCTCACAGCACACCAAGCGGCGACCTCAGACCCCAACCCCTCCCCACTCCCAGCTCCGAGCCACGAGCATCCTCAGCGGGGCAGAACCAGAGAGCCCCCACCGCAGCCCGGGGAGGGGCTCAGACCCCAACCCCAACCTTTCCCACTCCCAGCTCCGAGCCACGAGCATCTCAGCGGGGCAGAACCCGACAGCAAGAATCACCCCCCACGATCTGCCCCCCACCACCCCCCGCTCACCTCGGGCGGGGCCGCGCAGGGACAAAGGCTCGGCCGAGCCGTCCTCGGGGCGAAGCGGCCTTCGCGGGGCGGTTGGCGGTGATCCATAGCTCGGAGCTCCGCCGGGCTCCACCTGCAACGCCGCAACGGAACGGGGGAGGAGCGGGCAGAGCGGGCCCGGCCCGGCCCGGCCCACCGCGCTTTGTCTGCGGGCGGCACCGCCCCGAGGCCGCGCTGCAGCCAATGGCGCCGGGCCGAGGCCTCAGCCCGCGCTTGGGCCGCGAGGCCTCGAAGGGCTCCGGGAAGTGGGGAGGGAGCGGGGTTTGGGAGGGGTGGGGATGGGGTTCGGCGCTTTTGGGGTGGTTTTGGATTGGAGTGGGGTTTGTTGGTGGGGTGTAGTCCTCCGGGTAGTGCCTTATGGTGTGTGCTGCTCCTCCTGCAGCGCCTGGTGCGTCTCCTGCCGCACCTGTTGCTCTGCCTGCTGCACCTACTGCATCTCCTGCTGCACCTACTGCATCTCCTGCTGCACCTACTGCATCTCCTGAAGCACCTACTGCATCTCCTGTGGCACATTGCATCTCCTACTGCACCTACTGCATCTCCTGTAGCACCTTCTGCACCTCCTGCAACGTGTTGCATTTCCTGACGCACCTATTGCTTTCCCTGCTGCACCTACTCCATCTCCTGTAGCACCCACTGCATCTCTTGTAGCACATATTGCATCTCCTGCTGCACGTACTGCATCTCCTGTAGCACGTTGCATCTCCTGCTGCACCCATTGCTCTCCCTGAGGCACCTACTGCATCTCCTGCAGCACCTACTGCTCCTCCTGCAACACGCTGCATCTCCTGCAGCACCTGTGTGTGCGTGGACCTGGTGCTGAGCAGTCACAAAAGCACTGTCCTACCCATGAGCATCAACGCAGGGCTGCTGCCGTAGCCCAGCAGGGAATGCAAATCCCTTAAAAGCATTTGCAGCGTGGCCAGCAGGGCAGGGAGGTTCACATCCCCTCTGCAGTGCCCTGGGGTGGCCACAACTGAAGCAGTGAGCAGAGGGCAGGGGAGCATCCCCACGTCACAAAGAAGGAAGGGGAAAAACTAAAAAAGGAGGAAAAAAAAAGAGAAAAATGCCACACTTGAACCCAAGGAGGTGGACCTCAGGGGCTTCAGATCACCCCAAAAGTTATCCCATAGGATCATCCCACAGGA
>VXAB01009763.1:310159-324513 GCA_013399175.1 Odontophorus gujanensis | reverse complement strand
GGGATGAGGATGCTGATGGAATGGGATGCTGAGGAGGATGGGATGGTGAGGAAGTGTGGAGGCAAAAAAGGGAACAGGATGGAAACAGGGAGAGATTTCAGCCCCGTCTCCCACCCCATAGGGCTGAGCTGAAGCAGCTGCCAACCCGACCTCAGAAACACTGCCAGGGAGCGGTTTGCTCCTTCTAACAGCAGCACGCTGCTGCCCCTGTGCACTAACCCAAATGCTCATGCCCTGTGCCCTAGGACACCGGCAGCCACATCTGCATCAGCCCAGCATCCCATCACAAAGGGTTGGGGTGTAAGGGTATGGGATGCTAAGGCAGCACTGTCAGGAGAGGACCTGCCAAAATGACCACAATTACTGAGGAGGGGTGGTTTAACAGCAGAGCACGACGCTTACAAAAGGGTGAGGATGGGTAGGATGCTGTGAAGCATCCTGTAGGAACATCCCACATCCCCAGGGACCTCAGCACAGAGCTCCCCAGAAGGACCCGCGCGTGGAGCACGGTTGTACCCATCCCTCATCTGACTCATTTCAGCCTCTCAGGGGAAACCCTGGCATCAAGAAACAGCGCTCTGCTCTCTGCCTCCACATCCACCAACCGAAATCTGGAGTCTATTTTTAACCCTCTGACACCCACTGCCGGGTGGGATCTGGCAGCTCCCCACGCTCGTGCTGTTGTTTACCGGGTGGATGAAGCAGCGGTGAGGTATCAAGCAAAGTGAGACCAAAACAAGAGTGCTGATGTGTCACGCTGCCACTTTCCATGCTCGGCGCCTGCACCGTGCCCCCGGATGGGGTATGCAAAAGCAGAAAGCTCCTGTGTTTTATTTTCCAGTGCATCCCCAGATGAGCGTGCTGCTTAACCTGCTTGTGGGCTGCTGCTTGGGCTGGGCTGCATGCACGGCCATGAACGAAGGGGGAAAAGAGCCTAAGGAGGAGATGGGCTCATCCTGCAGCATGGACACGGAGCCCAGCAGGGTTGGCAGAGCTGCTGGCTGCTTGGAGCCTTCACGGGGCTTTTTGCATGCTGCTCGTGCACGGGGGAGCGGATGCAGCCTTTGTGGTCAGGGCAGTGCTTCCTCTGGTTCTGGAAGATCTGAGAGTAAAGCTTCCAGTTTTCCCTTGGGGAAACACCTCCACTCCGACCTAGAGAGGTCTGGTTGTAATTCCTGCCCGAACAAAGGCTGCCTTGAACAGCAGCATCCCAACCCCACAGCAGCACAACACCTGATGCTTCCTTCCCAAAGCCCCCACGCTCCCTGCGAGGCTTTTGGTGACTGTTGAATCCAGGATGGCTGTTGATGGCTTTAGGAAAGTTGCTGGCTGGCTGCTTGCACCGGGCCTGGCAGCTCTGCTCGCTGCCCATCCCCATTCAGCTGGGAGGCATTGCATTACCCTGGGCTCCTCATCCAACCAGGAGCCAAGGGCAACACAATGTCACCCAGGAGACTTTTTCTCTTCGGGTTTAGTGATGGAAACCATCTGCCACTGCACTGCTCAGAGCTTCACGCACACTTTTTGCCTTCTCTCTAGGCACCAACTTAAAAGTCCCACGTTCCCTCCCCAGCAGCCCAAAGCAGAAAGCTCAGCAGCCCAGAAATAACTCAGAAGACACAAATCCATCTGGTAGCCCCAGTTGGTCTCCGTTTCCCCACTGGAGGCCAAGCGATGGGGCAGAGCCACGTGCCTGTCCCCGAGCTGTCTGTCCCACTCTGGCTCTTCCTGCTCCGCTGCAGCATTGTGCTGTAAAACCTTCATTTCCTGACACACATGGGATGAGGCCAAGGGGTCGTGTTTTGGACAACCTGGCTTTTCCATGGCAACTGGCAATGATGTCACCAACGTGCAATGATTGGAAGGGGCCAGGGGAATGGCAAGCTCTCCACGGGGGGGGGAGGGGTGGCTGAGGTGGTGCCCTGGGCTGGGGGACCCCTAAAAGCATCTGCCCTCCTCTCTGCCCCATCCCTCCATCCACCCCCTGCTACGCTCCATTTACCACCATTGCACAACGCAAAGCATCCGACGCTCACCACTGCATGGGTGCACGACATGTCTGTCCCATCGCCCTGGGGTCCTGAGCTCCCCCCATTCCCTCTGTTCTTCAGGCCACTCTCCCCCCCACCACAAATCCTCTCCTTGTAGGGGAGCCCCTTTACAACAACAAAGGCCAGCATCAGTTTGTCTGGGACAAATGCAAAGAGCAAAACCACACTCCCGTGCACAGAGCTGCCAAGGGACCCCATCCCAGCTGCCTCTGGTACAACAGGAAATCCTATGGACCTCTTTCCCACCCCTCCAGGTGGGAAGCATCATCAATTCTGTCCCCATTCCTTATTCTTTACAGACTGACCTGGGCACGGCGTTGCAGCCAGAAGGGAACTAAGCCAGCAGAGCATTGCAGAGATGAGAAGCAAGCTGCTGGTACTTGCAGAGCATAAACCATGCACCCACAGCAGAGTTCTCCCACAGACTTAATGGCTAATCAGCAATTAAATGCGCCTGCAGCATCCCCAGAGAGCATCCTCTGCCTAAAGGTCCCAGCAAGGAAAGGAGCAAACGGGGCAGGCTTGGTTCAGCCCCCTGCTTGAACTCTGCACACGACAGCAAGTTGTTGAGTCGATCTGGTACAAATGCATCCTCCTCAGCAGCACATTGCATCCAGAACAACTCACAGACATCAACAAAACAGTGGGGAGAGATGAACTGTAGGCATGGATCTGCACCGAGCAGGTCCATGGAAGCAGAGGGATGCTCTCGTGCTGTTGGTGTTGAAGGCAAACCCCATCCAAACAGCGGTAAACACCATCACAACGGTGACAAACACCTTCACGATGGTGGCAAACAAATCACAACAGCAGCGTGGATGGTTGGACCCCGCTGGGAGATTGCAGCCAAAGGTGGGGAAGCGGCACCACCACGACACAGGGGCAGCCCCAGTGGGAAGCCAACGGCACCGGGGTGGGGAAAGAGAAAACAAAACAAGCCCGTGAGAGGGCTTCCAAAAACGCTGCACGAAAAGTGAACACTCAGCAGAGCGAGGTTTCCTGCGCAGTGAGAGTTGGCCGACGAGTGAACAGGAAATCACTGCTTCCTGCCTGCAGAGGAAGCGCCTATCTAATGCCTGTGATCAAAAACAAACATCGCTTCGATTAAACAAACAAAGGGCCTAAAAAACTTCAACAGCTCCCAACCCCCGGGTCAGCTCCGGCGGTTGGGGGAAAGCGGCCAAAAATAAGAAGCTGGTCACCTTGAGAAGAGCCCTCGTCCTCTTCCCTACACATCGACGTGGCTGCGGTGTGTGCAGGAGGCAGTGGGGGTTGGTGAGCCCCAGCCGTGTCCCCCAGCACTGCTGTCACATGGAGGGGGTGAGGGGGGCTGCCAGCAACGACCCCAGCACTTGGGTTTGGTAAAGCATCGATCAGATGTACTCTGAACCTTCTCTTCTCCAAGAGAAGGGCGCTGGGGCTCTCAGCACTTGCCCATCAGGAGATGTCCAGGCCCCCATCAGCTCTGCATCCTCTGTGGTGTACACTCCAGCAGTTCCCAGTCTGCCTGGAACTGGGGAGCCCAGCACTGGGACTGGTGTTCCAGTCAACCTTTGGTCAACCTTGGTCAACAGTTGGCCAACCAGGATGCTGTTGGCTTCCTGGCCTATGGGGCACACTGCTGGCTCATGGTGAGCCTTTGGGCAGCCAGCTCCCTGTGCTTGGTCTCCGTGCCTGGCCTTGGATCTGTTTTGAGATTTAATTTCATCTCTAGAAACATTTCCCTCCCAAACCGCTGCAGATTCCTTTTGTTCGACTGCAGAATCCCTTATCTTCAATATAATGAACTCAGGCTATGGGATTAGGAATCCTTTCTTATTCCAGAGTAGGATTTACAGACCCCCGGGGCTATAAATCATCCCTGGGAGCAGCACGATCGTGAACCTCTGCTCATCTCAGTGCTGGAGGACTCTGCAGACCGTGCAGTGCCCAGAGACCTCGCACTGTTTTTTCCATCTTGCTGCAAACCTTTTGTTTTTGGACAAATCCCAGCTGAGAGATTGATGTGAGGAGGCAGAGGGATCCAGGTGCTGCCCGGCCCCACGCACAGCACCAGCCGTGCTGGGGAGTGGATCTGCTGCAGCATTCATCCCCTGAGTTATGGGCTCTGGGTGTCACCGAAAGCTGCACGCGTGCTGTTTCCCAGATTTAAAGCACATCCACAGAGAGGTGGAGGAGGTTTCGCTTCAAACCCAAAGCAAAAAGTGAGGTTTTTCCAACCATGGCTGAGCCTGAAGCTCCGGCATCGCTCATTCTGCGCACGTCCGATGCTCCGAACCGTCCTGGCTGGAAAAACCCCGCTCTCCCAGCACGAAGCTGAGCACATTAAAAAGAAACAATGAGGTCGGGGCTGACGCAGGACGGCGTGTTTGAAAGGCAGCACTCCTCCACATCACTCACAGCAAGACGAGATGAGAAATATGGCTCAGGAACAAAGGAGGGCAAGCAGCAAACAGAGCAAGCAGCTGACCCGTGGGGACAGGGAAAGGACACGGGGACAGGGAAGGGACATGGGGATATCACTGTGCATCCCCCACCACTTTGCATCCCCACCCCTTGCTTGCATCCTGATGCACTCTTCTTGTTGTGGGTTTGCACTGCAAAGCTCGTGATGGGTTTTGCAGACCTGCATGCATCCTCCAGGCCACGGCTCAGGGCAGGATGCAGCAGCTTTCTCCTTGGTGCATTTTGCACTCAGAAGATGCCAAGGTAGAGAGCAGCAGACCCGAGCACGGGTTGATGGAAAAATGACTCCAGCATCAGCGACAGCCCCGCAATGGATGGTGAATATTAAGGGTTGGGGAAGGTGCACAGGGGCCTTTCTGTGTGGCCACCACACAAGATCTATTGCTGAGCAGTTTGTCCGGTGATATTAAAACCATCAGGTGCAGCCAGTTGCAGCACGGAGGCTTTTTCCCTTGTGCACCTGGTTTGTTCAAAAAATTCATAAAAGTTTCCCCATTTCCTGCTCTAGAAAGAAAACTCCCTAACGAATCGTGCCCTGTTAAAACACATTTAAAGTGCATTCTCCATGCAACAACATAACACGAGGCTGTGCCTGTGCAGGAGGCTCAGCCCATGGGTGATCCTTTAAACACTGTCTACTCCTTCCTAATGTGGAGCTGCAGTCCCAGAAGGTTTGCTGAGGCTGTTCCATCCCTGGCTGGAAAATCCATGCAACATCCCTGGAAAGTTGATGGCTGCTATGGAAGTGCTGGCCAATTTCCTCATTGTGCAAGTGCCAAGAACAGAGATGAACTCCTGGAGGCTGTGATGGAGGGGGCTGCTGGTGGTGGGCTGGGGAAGCCCATCAGTGGCAGAAGGAGCAGTGAAGGCTCCTCCCAAAAATCGAGGAGACGTAATGATGCCTCAGATCCAAAGGTTTCATCTCCATTTGTATGAACACATCAGCTCCTGCTGGGAACACGCCTGTCCCAGGCAGCACAGCAGCTCTGGGGGTGTCCTCCTGGGGCAGTAGCAAGGCTGGCGTTGCTCATTCCATCTCCCCCTTTATTTTACTTTTGACTTTTGAAGGCCAATATTATCCCTCAGTGGGATTTAGGTTAGTGTGGTAGTTTCCTTTTTAGCTGGAGGACTCTGATCCTGCCTGGAACGGAGCAGCCCAGCACCCATTCCCAAACCCCTCCACCTGCAGCTCCCAGCCCACATTCAGACACCCCATAGCATTGCCCAGAGCTGCTGCACTGAGCAGAGCTCCCCACGAGCAAACACCACAAACACTCATGGGATGGGATGGAATGGGATGGGATGGGATCAGTGGAATGGGATGGGATCAGTGGGATGGGATGGGATGGGATGAAAGGATTGCACTGGAGCAAGTTATTTTAAGGAGGAAAAAAACCTCAGCACGCATCCAGACTGCTCTGACTTTCTGCAGGACACACAGCACTGCACTCTGAGTGATTTTTTAGCACAACGGGTCCTGCAGGTCTCCTAAAGGACTCCATATTGCAGGACACAGGATGACTTCTGCATGCAGAATCCCAGGTAGCAATGATTTAATATGAAATCAGTGTTCTTTCATACCTTGTGTGGTAACCCCCTGACTGCAGCACTCAGAATCATGCTTGGTATCAGGAGCACATCCTCCTGCTTACCCACACCAGTGGCCAAAGCCTGCCCAGAGCTGCTTTCCTACAGCAGACAAACCACTCAGTGTCTGACCTACTTTTGCTGGTCTCAGCTGCAATCCTCCAGTGTTTTTTAACATGAAATCACGTTGCTTGCACATGCCCAGGTTTACCCTGTTAACCTACACTTCCCCTCGTCAGTGACTTTTCCCTGTTTCCCATGTGTAAGTCATCAGTTGCTTCCAGAGCCCCCACCAGGAGGATTCCACTCATCCAGATTAGATCCAGCACGATCAAATATCCCTCGTGGTTGGGGGGAGTGGTTGCCAGAACAGCCTCCTTCTCCTCCTCCTCTTCCTTCTCCTCTTCCTCCTCCTCTTTCTCCTCTTCTTTCTCCTTCTCCTATTCTCCTCCTCCTACTCTTCCTCTCCTTCCTCCACCTCCTCCTTCTCCTGGATGGATTCCTGCTGACATTGGGCTGCAATTGGTGCAAACCACACCCTCATTGTGGTTACCCCACACCTCCCCTCCGTGTTCCAGGGCAGGAGGCAGCAATGTGGGAAGCTCACCTGTAATAAAGCTTTGAGGCTTTCTTATCTCCTTTTGGCACAGAGGATTATGACAGGCTTTAGGGACTGCTCTTTTCCATGCCGAGTCCCAGAGACCTCAGACACCCTGTGGCATTTCCCAGACTGAGATACTATTTCCTACGAATCAGATTTCAGCACAGACAGCAGATCCTGGAGACAGATGGAGACGAAGAGGAAAATCCCCACGTGAGAGCTCAGACATCGGCTGCAGCGTCTGGGCTGGATTGAGCTGCCCCTTTACGGGGCCTGCAACACAGCAGCATTTCTCTGGGGTGTGCAGCACACCCCAAGGTGCTGGGTCACATCTGGCACTGCTGTCCTTGGCCCCTTTGTACCGCACGGCTGCACAGCCCACGTGCATCACCTGTACTTATCCTGCATGTTGCATTTCTCCCCGTTCCCCAGAGTAATGTGAAGGTAAGGAATGCATTGTGAGCTACTCAGGGAACAGGGGAGCAGCTACAAACAGGACCGGGGCTGCTCTGACCTCAGCCATCCTTTGGAGTTACATCCCCTGCTCCTTTGTTCCCATTGTCACCTCCAGGCACTGGCAGCAAAACAACAGATGAAAAGTGTACAGCAGCATAGAGGGGACTGCCAGGTCAGCAAAAGTGCACACCAGAACCCAGAGAGAGCAAGCACCTTAAAGGAGACTGCTGTGAGAGGAGAGGGTTAGCTGATTGCCAGAGGGAGCAGAGGGCAAGCACCAGGAACAGGGAACAGAGCCCTTCTGGTGCCCACCAAACAGAGCACGTGTCCTGGGCAGCTCAGGCCAGGAGCTAACAGGTCTGCACTGTGCTCTCCTGCAGTGTGCAACCCCTTGCACGCTCTTAAGGTTTGATCTGGAATAGGCCTGGCTGCCACGGTGAATCAGTTGGGTTTTCCTGGGAGGTGAAAGTGGGCAGCCCCAGCGCCGAACTCCCTTAACGAACAAAACCTGCATCCCTTCAGAGATGCCATTGGTTTTGCCTCCTGTTTCCAGTGCAGAAAATCCATGCTGCAGTCCCAGCCCGCGCTGCTCCCCGCAGCCCCACGTCACCGATCCCTGCACGGAGGAGCTCCCTGCTGCTCCAGCCCTGCTTAAATCCAGCTGCTTAAATCAGGCAAAAGGCAGCGAGCAGAGCAATGCAGGCAGCAGAGGAGGGGTACAGCCCCCACCCCCAGAACCACACACCTGGCACCACGGGACAGCCCTCCCGCAGCTCCCGGGCACACAGTTACATCACGTTTGTTTTTTTCTCTTTGCTTTAATTTGGAGATTCCTCCCATAGTGCTGAGCAGCCGATGTCACACGGCTGGACCGGGTGACCAAGGTGATGAGGACACCCACAGATGGGACAGCACAATGGGAACACAGGGACGGCACAATGGGAACAGCGTTGGCACCAACTTGGGTTGGGTTGGGTTGGAGCAGTTGGGGCACTTTGCAGCATCATGCAGTGGGAGACCCCTGGTACTCACCGTGGCTTTGTCCTTGCATCCAGAGGAGTTAAAGGCCTTGGAGATGAGGTCGCATTGTCTGAGATGTGCTTGGGGGAGGCAGCTGCTTTCTTTATATCTCAAGATTCACTAAAGTTCAGGAAGAGAGAGAGAGAGAGCAGGAGAGAAAAGAGAGGGGAAGGCAAAAGGGGAGGGACTGAGCAAAGGGCCCAGAGGCCGTATAGAATGACAATGGAAGGAAATGCTTTATCAAACCTAGAAAGCCAACCCTGTCCTGGGAACACAGAGAAAAAAAAAAAAAAAACTTGCCGAAGAAAAGCGAGTTCAGCTGCCTCGGTTCCTCCCTTGGCAGCAGCCCTCCTCCCCCAGCCCCTCACTGCAAACACAATGCGAGCCGAAAACGTCCTGCTCCAACACTTTTTTTTTTTTTTTTTTAAAATTAGAAAAGTTTCATTTCTTTAAAAAAAAAAAAAAATCCGACAACCAAACCCTGCCCGGGAATGGGAATGTGACGCTCTTCCCCCTCCCCCGGCTCCAGCCTTCCAAGTTTCTATGAGTCAAACGTTTGCAATGTGTTACCGAAATGTTACCAAGCTGGAATGCAGCATCCGAGAGGGTTTAGCTAATAAAACTTTTGTTTGTTGGCTGGGAGAAAGTGTCACCGGCGGAGAACACCGTTCTTTCCTTTTGCTTTTCCCATCTGAGTGCTGTACCCATCGAGGGGGGAGCGACCCGGCGATCCCGATGAGAAATGGCACTGCTGAGGGAGAGGAAGAGGGGAAGGGTAAATCTGATGAGGCAGGTGGGAAATGGAGGGGGACGTGAGGTGGTGGGGCTGCCCTGCAGCACAGGGTGGATGGGCCCAGAGCTGAGCACCCGAAGTCCTTTGGGCAGATTTTGGATCACCCCACAGCTCCCGGGTTCATCATATAGCATCGTGGAATGGGTTGGGTTGGAAGGGTCCTCCATCCCGAAATGTGGACTTCCAACAAAGACAGCTGGGCCCAGTGTCTACCAGAAGCATCTGCTGTGGTTTTGCACGCATGAAACTTCTCAATTTCCTTCCCTCCCTTCCAACCCAACCAATTCTATGACTCTATGACCTTTGAGGTGCCTTCCATCCCATCCTATAGTGCTACGATCTTTAAGGTCCCTTCCAACCCTATCGTCCCTTCCTATCCTATCGTTCTATGATAATGGGATGAGATCCCTTTGGGTTTTCACGTGCAGAACAGATTTGGTTCCTTCAACAGCCCACAGATTGATCTCTGCCCTGTCCGAAGCCATCCTTCCTCACAAGGATCTGACTCCCAAAAGTCATACAGATTCCCAATCTGAAGGCAACTGAAATTAGAAAAAAAAAAAAAGTCCAATCTGAGGATGAGAGATTGAATTGGTTGGAGATGTGCAACGCTGGAGGGGAAGCCAAGGGACCATGGATGTCCTGAGCACACAGGGAACAAAGTCTGCTAAGGATGGAGCTGGGGCTCCCTGCTCTGCTCCTAGGTTGGAGAAGCACCACTATTTCCAGCCCATGAACGTTTTATCCTTTGATGCCATTGGAACAACACCAGTGGAAAACAGGGAGCATGGTGGACCTCCTCCCACCTCTAAAAACCAATTCCTGGTCGGTGTGAGACCAGGAATAGCCCAGGTCTACAAAAGCAGAAGCTCAGTTTGGCTGTTCCATGCAAAAATCGCTCATTCATCCTCAAACTGGCAGCAGCAACATTCACATTCAGCAGCATGAGAAGGGACTGGGGGGGATCTATCAGACTTCTGTGTCTTTCTCCCCAAATGTAAAAGGTGTCCTGGGCAGCTCTGCCCTGAAGGAGCCCTACAGTTCCCAGAACCAATCACTCTGCACAGAGAATTGTTCTAGAACCGTATTTTTGGCACACAGAGAGTTTTACCACACCTGCAACAGCTGCAAAACATATTCAGACTGAACAAAAAAAAGAAAGAAAGAAAATCAGGAGAGAACTGTTGTTGGGATTTTTCTGACTGGCTCCGTTCTTGGGTGAACGAATCTGATGTGGTGACAGAGGAAAAGAAAGGGAAAAAAATAAAGATGTTGGAGAAAGAGGAGATGGGTATGGGGAGGATGCGCTCAGAGGTTGGGAAGGAGCCATGGGATCTTGTCCCCATCTGAGGTCACTCCTGCTCTGCTCGGAGCCAATCGTGAGTTGAAATCTTTTACCTAGTTGGATGTTGGCTCTGCGTGCACGTTTAGGTGCGTGGACTCCTTTCACACAGAGAACTGCCAAAAGCAGAGCTGTCCAAATCCAGAGATAAGGGACGGGGGGGCCTTATTTAACAAAGAGACATTTCCATATCTAAGGAAGTGAGGCAATTCTGCCTCGTTAAGGAGGCTGACAAAAGTCTCCCATGAGGAAGAAAGACAGCGAAAGATTAAAATCTGTGTATTTCAGAGGAGAGCAGCCAGGAATGCTCACGTCCCATCAACTGCAGAGTAGGACAGGGGCTGCATGGCACCTCCCAGTGCTGGGAGTGCTGGTGGTAGTGGAGCTCAGGCAGTTTCTGGAGGGAATGGAGAGACCCAGGGATGGAGCAGGGAGCAATCAGGGCTCTCAGAACTGCACTGGGTCCCATCCAGGGGGGGGAAAACAAATGCTTCAGTGCTTTGAACTCGGCCATCGTTGTGCAAACGCTGAGCCCCAGTGCTCTAATCCGTGCTGGTATGTTCCAAGAGCACTTCTTCGAGGCTTTATCATGAGAAAAAGCAAACCTCTACACATTCCAGAGGGCTCCTGGCATCCTTGGCTATGCACACGATGCTCTTGCTCCAAGGGAACTCTTCACGTGGTCGGCGCGTGCTGTTTGCCATGCGTACACCGTGCTGCACTGAAGGGTGCACATGAAGAGGAAAAGATTCCCAAGTGTCTGTCAGTGAGAGCAAAGAGGAATGCAAAGCCATCCACGGAGAGCACTCGCACCGTGCGGGGCCAGTGCTGTGCACACACACGGGCAGACTTGCAAGCACTCTGCAAACCACGCCGTGCATTCAGCAATGAAACAGCTCCGGATGGACCACGCTGGCCTCGTTGTAGCTCTCTCTTTTGAAGATGATGCCTCTCTGAGGTGCATCCCCGATGCTGACAGCCCCTTCCCAAGCCTAGCCCACCAGACGTGGTGATCCAGCATGGACCAACCCACGCAGTTCCCCTTCAAGGTAATATTTCCCTTCCACCACCATCAGAGATGCTCCAATATCCCCAACAGTGGGAGATTCAGAGGCACAGCCACAGCAGAAGACCCAAGCAGCTCCAGGGGTGGTTTGGCAGCAGATGCCACGAGCTTTGCCAGCACAGCAGCGGGTAGGTATCCTCACAAGCACAGCACATCAGCATCAGTAATTCATTTGGGGCCAGGAGAGCTGAGGCAGTGTGGGAGGAGTGGAAGAGCTCCATGCACAGCATCGACACGGCAGGTATGTTGGCCAGAGAGCTCTCAGAGGATGAATAACATTCCCTTCACACGCTGAAAAATGACAGGCTGCTATATCTGTAATGGCACGGCCTGTAATGGTCGGAGATGGTGCTTAGGAGCATAAAGGTGCAGGTGGATTTTGAAAAGCCTTCCTGCAACAGACTCTAGAAGCTCTGCTGGAAATCCTGCTGGGTGCCCATATCCATTTCTATACACTGAGCACAATCTCAGGATCCATCCTGGGCCAGCACAGAGCTCCCAGCCCTGCTGCTGCTCCCGGGGGCTCCAGCTGGGCAGGGTGAAGCCCACCTACCATGGCACACACAGAGCTTTGCTTCTGACTCCAGGCAGCCCTCACTGCTTGGAAGGTGAGCAGAGCAGGGCACAGTCCTGGGGCACTGAGCAGTGCTTTCAGAGCTGCAGGAGCAGCAGTGTGGGCGCAGGGGGAGGAGGAGGAGAGCTGCCTGCAGCTGCCATAGAAGGCAGAAGAGAAACAGGTTTGTTTCTGCAGGGGGAGAAGAGTTATGTCTGCAATTCACAGCAGCTAAAAATACTCCGTGCACGGAGGACCGGTGGGTACAAGAGATGCTCAGCGTTCCCAATGGGCAGGATTGGGGTGCCCAAGACCCAAAAACTTAAATGCTTCCATGCACTTTGTCTCACTTTAGACTGCAGAGCAGATGCAGCAGCCTGGGCTAGCCTGTTTCTTTACTAATTAGTGCACAAAGTAATTGAAGCCCCAGCTCTGCTCCGCCAGATCTTCATGTCAACAGTGTGACTGTGCAAGGAGCAGAGAGTGGAGCCCAGCAAGCAGATCCCCTGGGGAATCAGTGCCTCTGCAGTGCACGGAGCAGCACAACTGCATTTGGCATGGGCTACAGCCAGCAGTGACTGCTTGTGCACTGCAAACCCATCACAGATCAGGGAGCAGGACCAGCCCACCCCTCATCCAAGCTCCTGTGGGTGCAAGGTTACACATGCAGCGCCCTTCTGCATCCCACTAGGACCTCCCCAGGGACCTCATCCAACAGCAGACCTGCCTGAATCGTTTCGTATCTCCAATTTCAGCTGGCAAAAAGGCATCTCCAATAGTTTTTCCCCTTTTGAAGAGGCTGGTCCCCTGCGGACGGCTCACAGTAAGGGAGTGAGGAGGAACTTGCCTGGCCCCAGTCCCAGTAAATCACAGCTCAGAGACAGACGAACTCCATTTTGTGATTATTAACCCCAGCCCTGCTCCATTTGTTTGGCCTGTCTGAGGCTAAATATAGTGAGGGGAGCAGGCACGGCTGGGGGAGAATCGTGTGCAGCTGTTAAGTACATCCCTCCCACCCCCTACACACACACACACCTCTCCCTAAGAACAATTAAAAAATAAAAATAATAAAGAGTTCCAGCAAAACAGAAAGACGACGGCTGGGAAATGAGAAGCAGCTGTGAAGGGGAGGGATGAGCTGTCCTACAGGGAGGCCTGACTTCAAAACTTGCAGGAAATGTAAGAGAAATTCCACAGGCGCTTTTCCAATCCATCATCCCACCCGTGTCCGGGGTGGCCGAGCAAAGAGCATCTCCAGGGGAGCTCAGACAGCCTCACAAACAGCTGCTGGCTCTCCTGCCCCATTACCAACCCTTTGCTGTGTCTCTGGGACACATCCTGGTCACCACAGACGGAGGGGACATCAGGAGCAAGCTGGGGAAATGAAGGAGACCCCCAGTACCATTTTCTGTGCACTGGGCAAGACGTTGCTGCACCAGCACTGTGCACATAAAAGCTTCCCTTTGTCTGAAAAGCACACAATAATTGAAGAGAACAGCTTCAAGTAGCACCCAGGGCTCTGAACTCCTGTGTCAGGTGTTGGAAAGCTGATCCTGAGTGTGTGTGTGTGCAGCAGAAGTCTGCTGGAGCTGTGGGTGCGTTCAATCTGGGTGCATCCTGCTCCTAAATCACCGCTGGCACTTGTAGCCAAGCACAACCTAGCTGGGTGCATGCTTCCTCGGGCATGTGCCCTATTTAATCCCGATGTAAACTGATTGCTTTCCCTTCTAGTCTTTCCCTGAGCAGACAGTTCCGGAGCCAAGCTGATCTCACTGCAAAACAGCATTTATCTGACTCAGATTTCCCTGGGCACATACTCCTGTCCTCTTTCTCTCGAAGCAGAGCCAGACCCTGCCTGCTGTGCTGACAAATCGCAGTGGGGAAACCTTGACCTGAGCCTGAGCCCCCTTCTCTGGGGCAGCGTTGGGTTGACCTTCCCTCCCAGCTGTGCTCCTGAAGGTGAAAGAAGCACTGCCTTACACCAGAGACCTCAGTATTCTCCAGGACAGCACAAGCATAGGGAAGCTCAGTGCTGACCCCTAACCACCAGCTTTTCTCCCTGGTTCCATCCTTCAGCAGCTCTGGCCGCTCACACCTGAATTGTTGCTCAGGAAGGTGATGCAGCATTTCTTATTTTCTCCTCCAGACAAAGCTCAGAGAGGGGAATGGGAGTGCTCAGGTAAAGCCAGGTGCACGTGTTCCCTTGTGTCTGTATTCAGAGAGTCAGAGAATGGCTTTGGTTGGACAGATCCATCACAGAGAAGCAGAATGACAGAACAGCTTGGCTTGGAGAACCACAGAATGCTTTTGGTCGGAATGGACCTCAAGATCACAGACTGATAGATTGAGAGAAAGGGTTGGGTTGGAGAACCATAGGATGGTTGGGTTGCAAGTGCCCCCAGCCGCCCCCACCCCCACC
>VXAB01009763.1:281946-310011 GCA_013399175.1 Odontophorus gujanensis | reverse complement strand
CTGCTCCCACCCCTCCATCAGTCACCCAGGGCCCCATCCACAGCCATGAGCACCTCCAGGGATGGGGTACCCACACTTCTCCGAGCAGCAGTGCTGGGGCCCCACCGCTGGAACAAGTCACTCTCCCTTCTGATTACGAGCTCTCCCAGCCCAGCTCGAAGCTTCCTGTTTGCCAGGGCAGCTCGGGGTGAGCAGAGCCTTGTTTTTGTGCAGCTCAGCCTTCCTGCAGGCTGTGGTTTCAGCAGCTGACAGCACCGGGCACCCCGCAGCCAGGTGTGACCGCACGGGGTCGGTTCGGAGTGAAGGAGAAGAGAGGGGAGCTGAGATCAAGGTGTGCATCTGCGAGGGAAGGAGCTTCCCAGCCGAGTGCTGCGGATGCAAAGAGCTCAGCCCTTATCCTGCAACTGCAGGGCTGCTCACCTGGTGCTGGGGGCTCTTTTTCTCAGTGAAACCCAATGCAGAGTTCTGGGATGCACACAGGAGGTTGGTGTTTTCCTTTGGGGCGTGTCCCAGGTCTGTTATTTCTTTTCTTTTTTACTCCTCCAGAATGAGGGGAACAGTTCCCTGGGGAAGGTGCTGTGGTCCGTGTGGCTCCTGGCTGCACTCGGCCCAAAGTCCTGCAGCATCTCCACGTCCCCCTCCTGCAGGGGAAGGGGTGAGCAGAGCACGGACAGCACTGCTCCACACTCTTCCTTCTATTCCCTCCATCACCTGAACACAGCGTAGAGTGGTTCATTCAAAACCAACCCAGGTAGAAACCAGTTCAGGCTTGAAAGCTACCAGAAATTCCCCCAGATCACCCCCTCCATACTCACTTTTGCCCCTGGCTTTGCTGTGCCAATTTAAGGCAAGTGCTGGGTCCCATCAGAGCTGCTCAGAACAATGTTCCCCCAGCTTCCTTTTAACCAGCTCCCTCCAAACAACTGTGTCAACCCCACCATAAACTGCTCCAAAACCAATAAATTCCTCCCATGAAACCAGGAGGACAGGGATTCCTCCGAGCAACTCCATCCTGTGAGCAGAGAGGGGAGGGTGAACACAGAGAGAGCATCCAGTGGTGCAGATCCCTCACCAGGAGCAGAAGTTTGATTTATTTACTGGGGCCAGAGGTACTAAAAAGCTTGGACAGGAATTCGCACTAAACCTTTGACACACAAGACATTTCCCTTTCTGGCCAAGACAAACAAAGGAAGGAAGTGTCTGGGACATTTAAAGCGACCCAGTGGAGACAGGTAAGGGCAGATAAGGGCTGAAGGAAGAGCGGGCTGGGCAAGGGAAGTATCTTGTTCTAAAGATTTGTTGGGGGTGGCCAAACTGCCTGGGGGGAACTGCTTGCAATGGGAGAAATGCTCAGCACTGGGTTTCTCCCTGCCCACTGCTTTTTCTGCACGCCCAGTGCTTATCCTATACCCCATGGGACTTTGATGCCCACGGGCATCAGCTCACAGTGGATTTCAATGGCAGCCTCCAGAGCTGGAGGTCAAAGTGACAATGTCTCAGACAACCCAAAGCTTGCTAAAAGGGTTAATCTTGTCTGCATGGGTTGATTTTCCTCTCTGGGTTTGTTTCTCTTTGGAGCCAACCTCACGCTTCCCACACGCATCCCTCCCTTACCACCTTGCTCTTCGACCTCAACCCTTCCCATTCTCCACAAAATTCTCTCCTGTTTCTTTTAAACATTTTCCTCACCCATAATGTGACACGGCAACAGCACGGAGCTCACGGGGAGGCTGCTGAGAGCACGTCCACTCGGAGATCATGAAAACAAGGCTGCTGCCTTCTGGGTTATTTATAAAGCAAGCTGGACAAATAAACATTTCCTACTCAGAATGGTCAAGGTTAAGAACCCATAGTTCTCCTTCCCTACGGGGATGTTGCTGGTGATTCATTCCCAGCAGTGCTTGGGGGCTTCCAGTACGGGGTGGGCAGAGGCAGCCAAGGGCTCCCTGCAAGGGCTGAGCCTGGTCCATGCTCCTTTGTTGCTATTTAGCACCAAAAAGCTGTCTGCAACGAGTGCAAATTCTTTATAAAATAAAAATAAAAAATTGGCCGGAGCACCATCTTGAGGCAGTTTCTGGAAGTGGTGGAAGAGCATCTTGTAGGGTCTTCCAAGGGGTGAATCACCCTTGGATATTCATCATAGAATCATCATCATGGTGTAAGGGTCCTTAAGGGGTCCTTAAAGGTCATAGGACCATGGGACGGTTGGGTTGGAAGGGTCCTTAAAGATCATAGGACCATAGGATGGTTGAGTTGCAAGGGTCCTTAAAGGTCCCTTTGCATGGCATCCTTTCCTTCCACCTTATCAACTGCACGATCCAGACTGCAAACTTACTGAGTACACAATCCCACCATCTGTGTCACTGATAAAGATGTTGAAGAGCAACAGGGGGCTTCACCTGACAGCCACAACTTCACAAATATGATGGAAAACAGGCTGGAAACCACATCAGCCAGCTCCTTCAGGACACTAGGGTGCATGTCACCCAGCCCCATACATTCGTGCACATTCAGCCTCACTAGGAGGTCCCAGACTTGTTTTTCTCTTACAGTAGGATGGATTTTGCTCCTCCAACCCCCACCTAGAGGTTCAGGAACACGAGAGACAAGGGAAACCCAACTGCCAGCAAACCCCCAAGTCCTTTCCCCCCCCATTCTGTACCCAAAATTCTCCCATCTGGAGGTCCAGGCTCTGGGTGAGTGCCTTGGCTGCTGGGCCCCACCAGCACCAAACCAACCCTCAGTTCTCCCAGCCTCGTCATACAGATAACCCTCCAGGCTTATCACAGCATCAGAGCAGTTGGGAGACAGTTGAGTGTCTCTTGAGGGGTTGATAGGAGGGAAGGCTTTGCTCCTGCAGATAAGAAGTCCTCCCTGAGGAGCCAGGGGAGTCCGTTGGTATCTGAGTGTCTTTCAGAGCCTGGCAGATGAACCCTTCGAGCACATGAGATGGTCCTGTAAGCTGCAGACACTGTATTTTTGAGGTCAGTTAACCGAATCCCTCGCTATCATCTGTTTTCTTTTCCCTCCAATTATTTTTCTTTCGGTGATCAAGCCTTCGTGGTGGGCTCATCAAGCTGTAAACAGACCCTTGCATGTTTGGAGATTAACAGAGGGAAGATGGGCAATTTGGGACGGCATTTCAGCCTAAGATTTTGAAATACTTAACAGCTCCCGTAACCTGAATGCTGGGGAAGCTGCCCAGCCCTTGCTACAGGTTATAGAAAACTCAAAGAGATTTGGGTTAGGAGGAAATGCTCTACTCAAATGAGGACAGGCTGCCCAGAGGGCTGTGGTGCTCCATCCCTGGAGGTGCCCAAGGCCACGGAGGGGTGTGAGCAGCCCAGGGCAGGAACTGGGAGGACTTTAATATCCCTTCCAACCCAACCATCCTATGGTTCTACAATCTTTAAGATCCCATCCAGCCCCAGCCATGCTGTGATTCAATGGCTCTATGAAGATGCAGGTGTATAAGCATCTCTTGCCTGGTAAAGGTGGATCAAGATGGAGCAAAACCGTTCATTCCCAGCTCCCTTGCTCCCAGCATGAGCCTACAGCATCAAATCCAGCTTCTGCTGCTCGTGTGCCATCTGCTGCTCATGCAGGAGGAAAGCAGAAAACCTAGGACTGCTATAGCCAGAAGAATTCAATGGACCCACATCTCCATTTATCAGGTAAAACTGGAAGAATGAGGGCACACACAGGGAAGTCTGTCTGTTGTGAAGCCAAAGCATTTGAAAAAGGATATTTCTGCATGCAGACGCTGTGTTTATACATAACTCACATGACTTTATATAAAAATAAAATATATTCATTCCCCTTTTCTTTTCAAACCTGCTGCCCAGTTGTGCCCTTTGGGCCCTTCCTACCTCCACGGCAAAGAGCTCCGACTGCTCCTGCCCTCCTTTTCCCCCCTCTACACAACCAAGGGAAACCTTCACATTTCCAAATGCATTCTTTTTCCTCCAAAAAATAGGGGGGGGTTGAGATGAAACAGTGTTCAAAAAAATATAACCGTGCTGTGGAGTAGCTCTAAAGGCAGTGCCCCACCCTACAGCCTCAGCTCAGTGATGGGAGCTCTGTGCCATCTGCTGGCACAAACCCTGCTGCAAGGTCTGCAGGGAGAAGGGATTCCCCACCATGGGGACAAGCAGAAAAAAGACTTTCTTATTTCTTTTTAAGTATATAAGCCACTTCCCAGCTGAAAAGTCACTTCTTTTGGTCTAAAGACACTGTGTCTCTCCACAAATCTTGCCTCGTTTATGTCCTCGTGCTCCTGTGGTTACACCAACCTGCCACAAACCGTGGCTCAGAGCAGTGACCCAACATAACTCTGTGTCTCCACCAGCTGCTGAGCAGGTAGGGAACACAGACACTTCCCAGCTCTCGGCCAGGGCTATGCAATGCACGATAGTATGGGTCAAACAGTGTGGGCAGGCGCAGGTGGGTTTGGGATTTCTTTCTTTTTTTTTTTTTTTCAGTTTCCACCTGAGCTACTCAGCTTCATCTCCTTGAAATGCCCCAACCCTCAGGCACTGCTTTCAGCATTTCCATGCTCTGTCTTTCCAGGTTGTGATGCTTCAGGGGGTTCAGAGTCCCCCTTGCAGCCTGCTTTCTCTTGGACATAAATCTGGACTTCAGTTCCTCCTTTCCCTGTGAGATAAAGCACCCAGAGCGTGCTGCCTGCCTGCTTGCTTTTTCTACACAGTTCCTTTGGTCATATAAAGATTATTTCTTCCTACAGACCGTGCCATACCTCTCATAGAGGACTGCAATTACAAAAGCTAGCAAAAAGGAAGACAGAGGCCAGGGCTCAGAAGCAGGAGATTGTTGCTGCTATTGGCAGACTGCTGCGTGCAAAGGAAGAGAAGCAGAAAAGCAGATCCTCAGGGAGCAGGGTACAGGCACTGTGTGTGCCCTGCTGCAAGCCCCTCCCAGCCCTGCATGGGCAGCAGGGGGACTCGAAGGCTTTAAAAGAGTGTTTTTCCAAACTCGGGAAACGTCTGGTGCCAATAAACCAGGATGTCCTTTCCATCAGCTCCGAGCATTTGATCGCCATTATTCCACTGAACACCACCACTGTTGGGGCCAAGGAGTGTTTGCAAGCAGTCTCCAAAGCTCCTCGTGTTTTTCATCTCTGCCATCTCACTGCAGGCTCTTTTTGCTTTTCCTTCCCACTGTTTATCTCTTGCAGCACCGAGCCTTGCCTGTGCTTCCTGTTTGGCTGTGTGGTTGGTTAGCAGCTTTCTCGTTTGCTGTTATTTTTGACTTCCATCCAAGCTTTGTGTGATATTAATAGCCACTTCACAGAACCGTAACCATCCTCAAACCAGTCCTAATATTAGCAAAAGAAAGAGCCAAGAAGCGTTGCTGAGCCCCGAGGAATTCCAGCTCCTGCTTTCTCCTCCGTGGTGCCACTGCTGCCCACAGCTCAGCTCAGCCCCAGTCCAACAATTAATAAATAAATGAATCCACCACCCAACCCCAGAGCCACATACTGGGGCTGTGGGAGCACTGGAGTTGAGCTGACCACACAAGAGGAGGATGAGCAGCAGCTCAGGCTTCTCCAGGCTGCAGAACTGATGTGGTCCTGGTCACGAGATGCAGAAGCATCTTGGATCAATCAAATGACCCTAGGAAAGGGCTCAGGGAGAACGTGCTCGAACGATGATTCAAGAATTAGTATTTACTGAGGGTTTAAGTGATGCCTCGACAGCCTCAAGATGATCACCTCACATTAGCCCAGCAACAGCACTGATAATATCCAAACTGCTCAATTTCTATTAAGGGCTTCAAGGAATGGGAAAAAGAATTGGCCCTTTTCCTCTGCTGAATTCTCATCCCTTCCTTTGCATTGCTACAGTGATTCATCAGCATCCTGAGGTCTTTCTGAGGGAGAAAATAAGACACTAATGATGGTTTTTGTCTCCTCTGCACCAAGAGGAACGTGATCCCAAGGTTCACAGTTTCTTCTCCCTCATTTTAGGGTCTACTTGGGGCTCTACGTACATCTTTTAGTGCCTTCTATACCTGTTCTGTCGGTTTTGACCATTAAGACCAGTTTTTGTCACTTGCCCAAGCTGTGTTATTAATTAACGAGCAACAACAAATCATCAGCAAGCTGCAAGTAGCCCTGGGTCACCCTCTGCCCACAGTACCTGCTCCTCAAAGGGAACACAGATTTATCACAGGCACAGACACCGTACCCCACAGTTATATAAAACCACACAAATCCAGCTGCTGAAACCCATTAGGTAACAGCCACCAAGTTGCTAAGCAGTTGTGGTTAGAGACAAGCAAGCTAAGCAAACTGGAGCAAAGTTTTGGGCAGGTCTGGACAGCCCCAGCCAAAAACCAGCCTGACAAGCCCAGCACCAAGGGCTCCCTGAGTCTGTGGTCTTTTAATGATGACAGCAATGTCTTGCACGCTGGGATACAGGACTGCAGAATGCCTCCCCCTCCTGGCACCTGAGCCCTGTTGCTTTCTGAAAGCTGTTAATACTTACAGGCATCTCTCAGGAGGAACCCAGGGCGAGTCCTGATCCTGCTGCTCTGAGGGTTTTCTCATCCACCTATTCAGAACCCAGGCATAGTTTGTGAAGGAGAGGCAGTGGCATCAAGGCAAGCAGAGCAGGATGCTTCATTCAGGTTTGAGTTGCACCTCAGCATTGTCAGAGCAGTGCAGCACAAGAGCATTCTGTAGCAGTGCCCAGGCCCTGGCTGAAATCCCACAACACAGGTGAAAAGCATACACCAGAGTACAGGAACACAGGGCTCAAAGCACATCATGACTTACTTAACTGCTGCACAGGTTAAAACCATTTTCCAGAGCTCAGGAAAATCACATTTCATGAACTTCTGTACATTCCCCCCTAAGTTTTGCCTGTGGAGCACCGTGCAAGTTCATACCTCCCTGTTTTGGGAAGCAGGGACTCTCAAGAAAATCAAAGGTGCTTTTTTAAAATCATCTTCTAACGTTACCCAGAGAAAATAGATCTAGACAAATGCAACACTGCCACCCTGAGGATGACAGCCCACAGCACACAGTGGGAGCTGCAGACTGGTGTGCTACTGGAAGAACTGGAAGTCCACAAAGACTGAGAGGGGAGGTAATAGCTGTGCAAAGAGCAGCCTATGTGGTTGTAAAAAATAAAATTTTAATGACTGTATCAGTGCTTCCCATTCCACAGGCAGAGAACAAGATGCTACTGAGAACTGTAGGGAGTTTAACAGTCTTTAAGTAATACTTCAAACAGAACTTGTGTTTATTTTCTTCACCAACACTAAAAGCAGTACATTGCACAGCGGTGGATTTTACTACCTGACAAAAATCCCATTGGAGGTCTTAAGTAGGCTGAAAGAGAAAAGGAACATTTTATTTCACAAGCTGCCAAAAGGTCGAGGAGAGGAGCTGCTGCACGTGTGTATATTGGTGTGCAAATCCTAGGATGATATTTACACCCAGGTCCATTTCATTTCAGCACGGGAGAGGCGAAGAATCTGCCTTGACGCCTAAGCTGGGTTGCTGACCTGCTTTTGCTTGAAGATCTGGTTCAAGAGAAGTTGAAAAGGTGAGGTTTGGGTTTGGGATATAGACATTAACTGTCTCCCTTTCCCCACAGATCATTCACCCAAGCCCTACCCACCTCCCAAAGAAAAAACAACCAGAAAATCTCATTCCTCTCCCTGCCATAAGACGATGCTCATTATCCATTGTGCAGCTTGCACTGTTACTCCAGAACTGATTAATAGATGGAGTAGTAAATCCAAGCTGCTCCCAGAATTGTGCCCAAAAGCCAATTTTTAGTTCCCCTTGAACATCCAAACTTCCTGCAGCCATCCCATACAGCACCCAGAGAAACTTACTTGGGAGTCACGCTGAAGGTAGAGAGGACCTTCTGGCACAGGGAGCTGGAAGACAGCCTCCTGTACATCTGCTTCTCTGGTGTAGTGAGGGGTTCAAATATGCACTCTATCAAAAAAGAGGCAGTGAAGTGAGCAGCATGAGGACAGCTGAGTTTTCATTGCTATGCAAGCGACGTCAGACATTCACCAGCGTCTGTCAGAGATACCAGATTTGTCTAGTATTTTCTGGCATGCATTCTTCCCCTCTTCCTCCCTGCAGCATGCAGGAATGGCAAGTTCCAGCACTCACACAAGCAGCTTTGATTGAGGATCATTACTTTTCATACAGCAGCTGCACTGCCAGTAGAGCAGCACCCAGCTATTACCTTTAACATCTGGTGTCTGTGGGGTGGAGATGGCATTGGTGTTCACAATGACATGTGCTGGGTCAATGTTTTCTTGCTCCACCATCATCAGCTGGCTCCAGTACTCCATAGGCATCAGCAGAAGCCTCTCTACTACCTACAGAAACACCACGAGCAACCAATGTCAGGAACTGCACACAGCCTTGACATGCAGACACCGAGCAGGCATTGCCTCAGCTCCCTCAAGGCAGGGTTTTTTTAAATGGAATCCATTTACCCACAGCAGCCCTTCCTGCTCACCCACCTTGGGTTGCCTCTTTGTGTCCTGCAGGAGTGTCATCGGGTCAGGATCAGGCACTGCATGGGCAACTATCGTGGGGCCAAAGACTTTGGCCAAGTTGGTAACGTCCATTTTGGTGTCAGGGCTCTGAGCCACTCTGTTTTTAAAAATTAAAGAAACAAAGAAAAGAAGTTCTCCTTCCCCCCTCTTTTCTCTCTCACCCATGTGCATTTCTAGAAGCAGTGTGAAGACTTTTCACTCACAGGCAGCAGCAGGAGACTATTAGACAACACACCAGTGGCAATATCCTCCTGTCCAAAGTATCACTCCACCTGAACATACCTCTGCAGGTGAATCATGAGAAAAGCCAGTGTGTCCTTGTTGGCCCGAGGAAGTTCCCCAACTGCTTGGTACATAGCAGCCACACTGTTGTCCTCATCTGAGATTTCTGAGGGGGAAAAAATTTACAGAAAAAAAGTTTAGATCTCAGAAAGCAATTCTAGAGGCACAGCAGCAGTATTCCCCTCAGAGTGAGAGCAAACCAGGAACCCTTATCAATCCCATAATTCCATATCCTGGTCAAGCTCTAGAATGGCTTAGGTTGCCACCCACAGCCCCACCCAACCTGGCACTGAGCACCTCCAGGGATGGGGCACTCACACTCCTCCAGGCAACAGTGCCAGGAATTCCCTCCACACGTCTCACCTAAATCTCCCCTCTTCATTTAAAGCCATCCCCTCCTTGTCCTATCACTATCAGACCATAAAAAGTTGTTCTCTTTCACATTTATAAGCTCCTCTCATGTTCTGGAAAGAACAGGAATTTCTAACTGGAATTTCTCTTCTGCTGTGCTATTTTGGAAGAAGAGATCTCCCCAGCAGCCCTGAGTATCCACAGCAGAGCTGCAGTAGGATCAGTGAAGTCTGCCAGCTCACGTGTCAGATAAACCTGTCACCAAACCTTGTGAAAGTGTGGATGTCACTCTCTGCCTCCTTACCTGCAGCTTCCATAAAAGTCTTGTTTAACCGGAAAGTGAGCAGGGGTTCTTTCAGGCTGCGTAGGAAGTCTTTGAGGAGACCACAGACAGCGTGGATATCATCCACATTACTGAGTGAAGGAGTGTTTTTTGATCTGAGGAACTTCTCTTTCAGCTCTCTCACTGTCTTGTCACAGCCAGATATGCGGTAAAGGCCCTTCTGTTGGCAGAAAACATTTGCTTAGAGGCAGAATATCAACCGTAGGCACAGTCTACCTTCTTCTGCTCCCACTTCTCTCCACACCTGAGCACCCAGCACAGACACTTGCTCACTCAGTCTCTCACTGTGCAGTGTTATACACACCCTTAACAAGAGGTTAACGTTCAGGTGAACTATTTGCTTTCCTGACACCCCAACCCATTTCATCAGCACCCCAACCCCTCATTTTTACCTCGTGTAGGCCTCTCTGCTCGATCTCGTTAACACAGTACACTATGATGGAAGGGATCATTGGAGGAGCAGAAGGGACAAAGTCCATTAACGTACCCTAAAAGGCAGAAGAGCAGCAACAGAAAAACAAAAGGCACTCAGTCTTCGTGGCATGGAAAGCATTTTCTCAAGAACTGACAGCAAGATTTAGGCTTAAGCACGAGTCATGTTTCTTCTTCACCAGCCCTGAGCAACACTACAGTCATCAGCACACTGCTGCCACATATACAACATAACACCACTGCAACAAGACAACCCCACCAACCACTGCCCTGGATACTGAGCACAGCTCCAGCAAGTTGGCTGTTTTTTGTTACTCAGCTCTGAGCAATGGGAGCTCTTCAACAGCAGGCAGACTTGTTGGAGCCTAAGCAGTGCTCTAACTAACCCAGCATCCTCCTCTTTGGGTCAGCAGCCATACGTTCCCCCAGTCTCACCTCTCCAATTCTGACAGGAGGGCCTGACAAGGTGGGGATGCAGGGAAGAGGACAGCGATCCCGACACTCTGGGTGACTGACCACATGGCAGTCTCTGCACTTCAGAGAGATTTTTCCAAATTTCACTCTTTTTCCACAGGGCACACACGATTCTGGCTTGATAACCTAATGATTCAGAGCATATAGACAGGAGGAAATTAGTGCCTTGCAGTAACGTGGCTTGAACTGGATAACCACACAGATAACAGGCACAGTGAGCACTGACTTGGGATGCAATGGCTGGTAGTTTCTTATCAGTAGCTTATTACCACATGCATTTAATGAAAGTAAACACTTTAAAGTTCTTCCTGCCTGCAAACCTACCGTCTTTGAGACAAAGTCATGCAGCCTCACTCCCCCGTTGCTCTGTGGGGTGCCAGAACCATCACTCTCTGGTTTGGATTCCACCTGCTTAGAGCCTAAACTTGTCTCACTGCTCCAAGGCTGCAAAGGACCTAGAAAACAGAAGAGGAGTGTTGACCAGATGGGAATCGTTCCCTTGTGTGTCACTTGCTCCAGAGAAAATCCACTACACATCAGAGGAAGAAGCTTAAGTTGTGGAGAGGAGGAAAGTGCAATATGACAGGATGTCCTCCAGCCTGCTAAGTGGTTGCTTCAGGGCTAGGACAACAGGGACTGACACCTACCACTCTTCCTCTGGCTTCTCAGGCTGTATGGCACAGTCTGGATGGTAGAGATGGCTTCAATAGGACCACCATCACCAGGAACCATGACAGTCGTCTTGGCCACGATGGATTCATTTCCCTGTAGCAAGAAGCACACTGTTAGCAACAGCAATGCTGACAGGACAAGGATTTAAGACTGCTGGCCCTGGAAACAGGTGTGCATTGTGACCAACTGCTTTAAAGACACATGAAGCCAACTGGGAACACCACACCTGGTCTGCTGTGGAGCCAACGGATCGGATTTTCTTCTCAGGAGCTGGTGGGCCTTCAGCATACTGCCTGGAAGAGCGCTGAAAAGATGCAGTATTTTAGCCTACAAGGCAGGCAATACTATTCACTGAGTGACACACAGGAGTTCAGTACAACTAGAGAAACAGAACAACTGACTGCACACACCACAGCAGCATCAAGTTCCCCGTGGTACCAGTTGTCCATCAGAAAGTGGAAGAGCATCAGGGGGCCTCAACATACAGCTCTTTCAAATAGTTCTCCTAGCCAGCTTTATACTCCACCAATCCCAATCTAGTGGAGAAATTCACTCCTTTGTAGAGCAGAAAGATCCCACTCCCTACAAGATACCTGAAACTCCACTCATCGTGCTCTGTGCAAAAAGAGTATCACAAATAATTTCATCAAATGCACACAGCAAGTCTGAATTACAGTAGAATCACACCCATCAGGGTTTTGTGACTTGCAGCTACGTGTCACAGGTGGCTGTGAGATGACAGATGGTGCCACTTGAGGCTAACAATGGTTTCTATCTGAAGGGAAAGAATTGAACATACCCGCTTCTCTCTCCTCTTCAGTCTGACAGCTTTCACTGTAGAGGAATCCCAGTCCTGTGGAAAACATTCAGCACTGGTCCACTCAGAGTAAACACACCATCTCTGGTCTGCACTTCCATTAAGTTTCACCCATCAGCACAGCAGAAAAATGCAGATCAGCTCTACCAGCTGAATACCATAGTAATCTAAACACAAGAGGTCTCTGGAGATTACCCCACAGGTTTAAGATTTCATAGTTTAGAACTTGGAATTACATTACCAGTGAATCATCAGTCTTGTCAAAGCTGATGTCTGACAGAATTGAGCCAGATTCATCTATTGTAGACAGCCTAAAAACCAAGAATTAGAAGCATGCATCAGTTTGGCTTTCAGGCAGCTGTGGCCTCCAAACAACCTTACACAAAAGAGCTCTATTTCAAACTGGAATAGGGAGTAAAACTGTTGATATGGATGCAGCATGTATCACAGACACACACAGCTAGATCAATACTTGTCATTTCTGCTGCTCAGGCAAAACACCATTCCTCCTACCTCTTGTTGCCTGAACCTCCTACAGAAACCTGTGGTCTGTTAAGGAAGGCAAGGGCAGACTTCTGTTCTTCACTTAGCTGAATGCTGCCGGATGCATCGCACGTGAGCAGCTCTCGGATCAGTTGTATTTGCCTCTCCTGAAAAGGCAGATCATATCAGAAGCTGTTTAATTACTGAATGAACCAAGCTCTGGTATTTGAGATACCACACGGATAAGCTCTCAGAACTTGCTAAGAGTCCAACATACAGGCTGCTGATAGCTGCAAAGCTCAGGCTCTGCCAGGCAATAGCAGCTCAGTGCCAATCAGCAGCCATCCACCTCCTTCCAGATCAAAGCAGAAAGCTGCCACAAGAACCCAAACCAACTTCCCACTGATTTCCCCCCTCCTAGTCCTTATTTCCCACGGACAAATGCAGTTTAACCACCTTCTCTCCACGTTAACTGGAGCTAACTGGTAATAAGGCAAACACTCACCAGCTTCTCACAGTCTGCTTCAGCTTTTTGCCTGCGTTTGATCTCTACATCCACTTGATTGCGAGCGTGCTTCAGCTTGACATCCAGAGCACTACGTTCAGCTTCACTTTTCATCAGAAGGTCTTTGTACCTGCCAAGCTCCTGTTCAGTTTTCTGCCACTTTCTTCGGTAGTCTTCGAAGTTCTTTGCCAACTGAATAAACTCTGGGGAAAAGGCACATCTTTAATCACTCAGATTAAGAGAGGAGATGCAGCAGCCCTCCTTTCATTGAGGGCAGGTTTCTCTTAATTAAATAAAATCTCTATTAACTGAAGCACGCAGAAGCTGACCTTGCAGCTACACTCCAGGTGTACCTAAGATCTCACAACCTTCTCACATCAAGTCCTAATATCAGCACCAGGAGGAGACCTCACATGAGACCCTGCCAAAGTCAGCCCACATTCACCCTGTGACTTCCCATTTCTCAACAATGGGAAAAGAAACAAATAACCCTCAAATCTGACTGCCTGGAAGAGTTATATCACCCAAGACCTCATCAGCAGATCCTCCAGCGATAGCTAATCATGTTTGCTGGAGGAATACAAACACAGAGATGCTGCTCACTGATAAAACTTACGGTATTCATTCCCTTCACTTAAAACTTCAGCCTGGTGAACGAGCTGATCACACAGATTCCATAGATTCCGCATCGTGGTATCCATCTTCCTGCCAAAAAAAAAAAAGAATTAAATAAACAGCTCAGCCCTTTCTTCACACCTCCAAATGAGAAGAGCGTTACCAGCTCCAGAGAGAGAGAATTCATTTCAGAGTTTCCTTTTCTTTAGGCAAGATGTAGAAGCTGCACACACCAAAAAAAGAAGAGCTGCTTCAGGAAGAAACAGGCATCTAAATTCTTAGGGAGCAATGACCCTCATCCCTGCAGGGCTCAGTGTCGGGGCAGCACAGCTCGTCCAACAGCCACAGGTGCACTGCAGAGGTTTGAAGGCACAAATTCTCCTTCTGTAAGGCCATAGGACATCGCTCAGGACCAGCTGGGTACCAGAAATCCGTGAGCATTCGGAGCACCACGAGCTAAAAATAGAAGCAGCGATCCGGGGAATTTCAATAACGTTTTAAATTTAGCTGCATTTTGAGTTACAGCTCCTGCTGCAAACGGCCTCGGAAACGCGGGCAAGTCAGCACATCTTCCTCAAACAGCAAAACCAGCACAAACGGGAACAGCAGAGGGGGAAAGCACCGAGCTCAGCACTGCAGACCCCAACCCTCCCATAGAGAAGGGGCACTCGGGACAGCCCAGCTTAACGAACGGGCACCGCGAGCAGACGCAGAGGTGGATGGCAGAGGTACCAGGAGGGGCACAGCGCATCGTGCAGTGCCCCACGCTCTGTTTTACAGACCCACGCAGCTCNCGTGGGCCCCCAGCCCGGTTTCCCCCCGCTCGCTCACTCACGCCATCCAAGCTCCCGCTCCAACAGCCGACCTCAACCGCCCCGCGATTCGGTTTGAATCCCCGCCGCCAGCCAATCCCAGGGCGCTCTCCACCCTTCGGGCTATCTGATTGGTTCCGCTCGCTGCGCGCCCGAAGCCGCACCGGCGCCATGTTTGCTAAGGGCGAGGCTTTTCTGTTCTACCGCTTGCCGGAACTGCCGTGCGGTGAAGCCGGCTGGGCCATCGTGACTATTGGCAGCTGCTTCCAGCCTGCGCTGCTTAGCAACAGAGCAGGCGGGGGATGGCGGCGGTGCCCGGACCCCCAAACCGAGAGATGCTCCATCTGTAGCGACCCCGAGCACAGCCGTTGGCGGCAGAGGGGTATTTTGGGAGGAAAAAAGCCGTTCTGAGGCCGAGCCCCGGTTGTGACTTTGTGCTACATCAATGACACAAAGCATGGTGGGGTCGCGAGCCCTCCGTGTGCTGGTTTTGTAGTGCCATCAGACACTCAGTGTGCCCCAGAGCTATTTCAGAGAATTGAAGCTTAGTAGGAGGACGTTTGTTTAGTGTTTCCCCTCGAGAAGAACGATGCCGTGGCCTTTTGTCTTCCATCTGAGCCAACCGCCCCATGGGTCGAAAGGCAAAGCCCCATTTCGTGCCTCCTCCATCTGCAGACCTTTAATATGCAAAGAGATAAAACACAAAGCCAACAATTACAAGAAGCGGAATCACATAATCGTAAAATAACAATGCACTTTAATCTTTGAAATCTGAAACAAAACAGCGGGTAATTGAAGAATGGATATTAGCAATCGGAAAGGGGAACTAAATGCTTAAAATTACTGAGTGGGAAAGGGAGTTCATAAAGCAGATTGCTCTCAAAGATCCAGATGCTTCGTCAGGACTGCGTTATTTGGGCTATATAGTCTGCTTTAACTTCATAATTAATTCATAATAGGTTGCAGGAAGCTTTAAGATTCCCTGAAGAGTAAACATCAAGGAGGTACCTAGAGGAAAAGTGGTCAGAATTACCCACATCTACGAAAGAACTGAGAAATGCCTCATCCTCTGTGCCAATGGCAAAGCAAAACGAAGATGCTGACCTTGATATTTGACCTTGTGGCACACAAAACTCCAACTTGCCCCAGTCTGGAAAACAAGTCCAGGGTTGGTCGTTAGAGCTGGACCTGCTGAGAGCCTCTTGTACACCCCCAAAGCGTTTGGTACCCCCATTTCTGAGGAGATTTAGTGATTTCAGCAGCATCCCTGGGCCTCCTGCAGCTCCTGCCTGTAATTAAATCTTCTCAGCTAAGACGTCTCTGTTGGCAGATCGTATTTATAGGTAGGTGGGTTGTTTTAGTGTCGTTCTGAAGAGTTAAAGAGGCTTTTGCTCATAAGCAAATTCTCCATCTTTTCAATAGTCATCTGCAGACTGATACGGGCTGGTTTGTTTAGCAACAGGGATCAGTTTAAGGACCAGTACATTAGTTTAGCAAAAGGAGTCAATGAGTGCTAATTCCAAAACTTTCCATTTCCAATTTGCTTGGTGTGTGAACAGCTTTGTTTTCTCTTAATTCTACATCAAAAGAAGCACTGGAGTCATAATAGACCACTTATATTTGCATTTCACCAGGGGTAAGGGCATTTTCCTCGGATTTCACGTGCATTGTTTTGGAAATTGCTCATTATAGCAGTCGGAAATTGTCCAAACTGGGGAAGAAGAGCTCAAGGTCAGTGGTGAAGCTGATGGTGGAAAAATGGGGGGAAAGCAAGTGGGTGTGTGACCACACTAGATGCTACCGTGCATGCCCAGGGGGACACTGGCACACACTGATGAGTTCCTGGCAAAGAAAGAGTACGTATGCCAATGTACTGCATAGGTATGTCCTCTTTAGATGTAGAAACTGCACCCCAGGAGAGCACATTTGGTTGTCACGTCATCCAGACCGTACTGTGAGCAACAAAGGAATGTCCCTTTCTAACACCACATTGGAGTTAGAGAGTTTTCTTCCCCGATTTTGGACGACAAATCTTTTGCCAATAAAAAGGTGCATTATTTTAATAATAAAACTTCAAGCGTCGTGTTTCCAAATCTTCCTCTGGAACTTGGTGGGACTTGGAAGGGCGCTGGGATCTGTGTGCCCCACAGGAGCTCCTCCAGGATCCTCCTCACACAATGATGATGCTCTGCTGTGGCCAACGGGATGGACAGGCAGGCTGTGGGGAGCTCAGTAAGGTTTCCCTTTCCTCCTCCGTGGCCAACGCATGGTGAGAGCAGGCAGGCCAGATGCACCCTTCACATCTCACTCTATTTCAAAGCAGAAGACAAGGCACGAGGATGGAGGGCCTTTATTGCAAAGCAATTATACTCTCTTTTGTTTGTGTCAAGTACGGGGGGGGAGAAGCCTTGAAACGTCTCATCTGGGAAACCGTTAATAGAATTTATGCTAATTTGATGATTCCGGCGATTACTGGCGGAAGCACTCCACATTTTCAGGCAGCTGAAATTCTTCTCGAGCTCCTCCTGCAATCTCACTCGGTTTGGTCGCTCGCCCATTCTCATCCAGATGCTGGAAGCTCACTGGGCGATGCCGGAGATATTTGGGGACAGCGGTGACCCCGTGCCCCCCATCCTTCGGGTGCAGGATGCAGGGGGAACTGCCCCAGCACAGCACCATGCTGTAGCAAGAAGCCCTGCAGCATCAAACCTTCCCCACCAGCCTCGACTTCTGGTGGAGCTTCACACAAATCTCTCTGCCTGGCTCCTGCCTAATTAACTCCAGAATTGCAAACCCATTTGCTCAGCTTTGTGCTTAGGGGAAGCCTTTATTAAGTTCTTCTTAATCCAAAACCAGTTACAGCACGCTGGTCTTCACGAGCAGTCATCCAAAAAAAATAATAATAATTTAAAAAGAAAGANGGCCACCAGCAAACCAAAAAAAAAAAAAAAAAAAAAAAAAAAAAAAAAAAACCAAAAAAAAAAAAAAAAAAAAAAAGAGCAGAGCTAGAAACTTGAAGACGGGAACCTTTCTCTAGGGGAAAACAAAAAGCGGAAAACATTATCTTAGGTGCATTTCTCTTGATGCAGCACTGATTTCGGAAAGCTCTGGTTCAGTGGAGTCGGGAAAGCACCCTGCAGGCTGAGCAGGGAGGGCAGCCTGGCTCCAGCTGGAGGAAGCCAGACATTTTTGGGAGTGAATTCCTAATTTTTCCCGGCTTGCCCGAGCCTCAGGCCAGCAGATGGCATCACGCTCTTGCCGTTGGGTGATAGCAGGCTCTGCCACGACTCAGCTGTGCGAAATATTGCTCGGCACCGTGCCCGTGCAGCCTGCAAGGAGCGTGCCAAAGGAGCAGAGCTTGCACTGTCAAGCCAAAGCAGCCGGGTTTGCCTGTGCGATTCCTCCAGCAGTGACCAGCAACGGGGTAAAAGAGCACTTGGATGAGATGAGAAAAATCTGGTGCCTGCAGCAGCACGCAGCCCATCCTTTCTGCTTTGGTGCATCGATGGCGGTGGAGGAACCGCGGCCTAATCTTGAACTCGTTAAAAAACAATGGGAGTCTTTTTATTGCCTTCATCTGGCTTTTAATGAATGACCTCTTGTCGCCAGGAGCTACGTGCGGTGACAAAGGGTCTTTGTGGGCTGATATTTATGATTTCATTTAAGCCAGGGAGTAAGCTAAAGGGAGAGGGCTGGGAAATAAGAGCTGAGCTGATGTTTCCTGCTTTAAACTCAAGGGATCGTTATCTCGAGTTTTTGTATTAATCCAGTTGTCATCTCTTAAATATTTGAGCAACTCGCAGCTACGAGCACTCACGCATTGGCAGAACACAAAGGTCATGGCTCGGTGACACAGCAGGGAAGGACTCTCCCAATCCCCACACATTTCTTCAATCCTTAGCACCAGGATGGGAGGAAGGATTTGCATTTCTCTGGCTCCCCCACCCCCAGGTTGCATACGCATGGGGCACACCAAGCCCTGCTGTGGGTGTGCAACCCACTGGTGTGCAGCCCCAGGCTCAGCACGGCCACGGGGTCCCAACCTCCTCGCACCAGTGCTGATAAATTTGTGCCTTTTCCCTGGACAGGGTTCAGCGATGGATTAAGCAGCTGGGAGTCTGGAGGAGAGCGCGGCCCCTCTCTCTTTTGCCATGCAAACAGAGAAAATTAATCTTCCAGCCTCCTCTGATATTTGGGCTAAATTACAAGCTGGGAACGGAGATAAAGGACGGGCGAAGGAAGGCACAGGTACAGCGGAGAGCCAGGCTGCCTGGCACAGGCCCTTGTCCGTGCAGATAACAGCTCTCCTCCCTATGTCATGCATAATTCACCAGCACTGCCTCCCTCTGTCCTGGTCATCCCTTTCTGTTTTCTCTCCTCCAGAAACCAGCAGCCTCTCCATCCATGCAAACCTGTGCGTCTCGTCCCGGCTACATGTGGGTCCAGGAAGGGGAGCAAGCACCCAGAAACACAGCAGTATCGTGCAGTCCTCAGCTGCAGCAGCACACAGTGCTCTGCTGGTTTGGGAGACACCAAGCCAGCCAAACCATCACAGCTCATCAGCTTCCACGGGAGGCTAAAGGGGGATTTCATCTGCCCATCACATTTCAGCTCTGGTAACCGAGCTATCTCCCTAAATCCCTCTGATGTTAAAGTTGAGTACAGGTTACTTCCTTTGAGATACCACCCCCAGCATTAACAGGCACCGACTGCATTTATTTGGTCGATCATCTGGTGGTTGCTCTGCACCTTTTTTTTCTTCTGTTGTTTGACAGAATTGTGCCGCACAGAGCAGAAAAGCCACGGAGGTTTTCCATTGCCTCCGAGAGCTTCTTTCCCAGAACAAAGCAGAAATAACCCTGGTCACTCCCAGCCGAACAGCCAGCATAGACACCTGCTTAATTATTTTTGCTTCGTAAATGAAAGCAGTGCCACGAGTTTAATAACCACTGCTTAGGAATAATTGGGGCGATTATTGTATGGCCCAGGGGGAAAATTGCAGCTTGTTATCTCCGGGGAGTAGCATTAGGATCCAGAAGATAATCAGAGGGTTATTTGTTGCATTGTAGATGACATTTCTTATGGAGTTAGAAGCGACAGAGCTCACATTATTAGAGCCACCTCCGAAGAAGGGGATCCAGACACCTGTAAGCTCACCAGCATCCAGAGCTGTCCCTGCAGCAGGACAGCGAGCACATGTCAGGGAAACCACACTGGACCTCGAACACTTCCAGATCTGTGTCACTCATCTCTTTTTATTTGTAATTAATTTTCTTAAAGCAGACAGCACTTGGGACAGTTGCATGTTAGGCTGCTGGAGTCCTGCAAAAGGGGGTGGGGATGCCACCAGCTAGATTTATACACAGCTATAAACTACAAGCTTCTTTGGGACTTTCCATCCCCACCCCAGTTGATGGCATTTGCCTGTCCTCTCTCCTACAGTAATAAATCTGAGGCTGGGTTCAGGAGCAATGCTCACCCTGCAGCTCCAGGACTGGTGCCTGTACAGTCCCAGCACTGTACATCCTCCCTGTGAACACCAGCACTGCTCCCCATTGCACAGCCCAGCACCTCTCGTTGGTGAAAGACATTTGTGAACCACCAGGGAGCGACTTTCAGCTCTGAAGTCACCTGGAGGGTTACAGGGGGAGATTTCCAGCAAACCCAGATGCAGCATAAGGGTAAAATGCAGCTCCTGGTGAGGCCTCCCAACATCAGCCCTTCTGCTGGCATCCAAGCTGCATTCATCCAGCCTGGTTGCAGCCTGTGCAAAGAGGAATTTTAGCAAGGCTGAGCCCAGCCAGAGTATTTAGTGCTCTGTTCTCTAGGTTTGCTGCTCAGGATCATCCCCACATTCTGCATGACACTGGTGAACAGGATCCTGCCAGCCTCAGGAGAGCACTGAGCCACGGCTCTGCAATCGATCCCCCGATCAATGATAATTCAAGGCCTGGAAATGACAGTCCTCAATTCCCACCCAAGGCTGTACACAGAGAGGAGGGAGCTCCCTCGGAGACTGAGCACTAACCCGAAGCTGGAGCAGAGATGGGAAGAGGCTCTCCTGCAGCAGGTGGGTTGTTTAACAAATTGGACACACAACCAGACAAAAGGCACCGAGGAAGGAGATCTGTCGGGACCGGACCTTTATCTCCAGCATGCTGGCTGCCAAATCTCTGTGCAATATTTATCAAGGGCAAGCGGGCATGAGAGCTGGCAACCAATGCAGAAGTGAGGAATTAAAGCCACTCGCTGCCATCCTTATCTGTGGGGCAGACACACCAAGGGAGGGGTAGGTGGGAGCTGTGGGGCAGCCAAGAACAATCAGGTTTGAAACCATTTGTGGACTTAACCTTATTTGCACAGCTGATGGGAGCAGAGAGGAAGCAAACCAGAACCTCTGCATCCCTGGGGGGTCCTCAAGGCATTGCACAGCTGGGGGGAGGCATGGCAAAGCTGCCCCAAAAGCATCGGTGCAATTCTGATTAAAATTCACTTTTAAACCAGGGAGTCTGGGGGCTTCTCTTCTTTCTCTCCCAGTTTTGTTCAGCATTAAGGCAAAAGCAAAAGATGCTGCGCCCTCGGGTGCACTCACACTTCCAAAGTCAGAGCCAGGAGTGCCTTGTGAGTGGCAGACACCATGTGCCACTCTGCAACTACCCCATGAACATGACAGGAAAGCCGCAGGGGGAGCGACAGATCCCTGAATCCCTGCAGAGCTCTGAGGCTGAGTTTCTGCATACCCAGCTCCCGTGGCCACGGATGGCAAGCGGAGGGTTGCTTCGTCTCCTGGGAATCCCCAGCTCTCACATAACATGGCAGTAATTAACTCACTTATTGGCTTTGCTTTTGCTGAGATTGTATGTTCAAGATGGGCTCCATCTGCTCCATGCATGGGGTTGGTGGTCGGGGGCTGGGTAGCAAACAGCTCCCCCCCACCCCCCACCCCCTTCCATTTAAAACAAGAGAAGAAAACAGTGTCATCTCTAGAAGCAAGGGACAACAAGCCACGGCAGGGACCAGCAGCAGCCCTCCAGGTGCCATGCACCAACCTCATGCCAAGCAGTGCCCTCACTGGGGCCACCACAGCCACCACTGCCATTGCATCATTTGAGGGAATTTGCATCTCTCCATTTAATTTGTCTTCAAGGCAAACACGAGCACGAGAAGCCAAATGGGAGCTCATTTTCAGAGACGCCGGACAGCTGCTGGAAAGCTGACAAGCTGATCCATAAGCCTGGGGGATACAGACCTACCCCCCCTCCCTGCACAGCCCAGTTCCTCCCGGAGTAATGGTTTTGGGGCAGAACGCTGAGCAGCAGCTCCAGCAGAGGAGCTGTCATCCGCAGCCCTTCCCAGCAGGCTCTCACAAACCCTCCCCACGTCGCTCCAGAGCCTGTAGCAGCAAATCTCAGCTCCACCGTGAGCAAAGCTGAGCACGGGCACGTGGCTCTCGCCGGGTCCCCCTGCACCCATTGCTTCTGCGGTGCAAAGAAACGCTCTCGTAGCAACGTCGCTTTCATTTGTTTGCCAGCATTCGGGGAGCGGGGGAGCTGTGCTCCCATCGGTGCAGTTTGGAGGATGCTGGCGTGCCAGCAGCGTTTTAACTCTTCTGTTCCTGTGCAATCTGTTGGAGCGTGGGACATGTGAGCTGCCTTCTCCATCACAGCTCTGTGCTGCTGGCGTGCAGCGGGTTTGGGGCGGGGGTGGGGGGGGGAGGGGGTCCCATCTCCCCTCCCAGCTCAACCTCGGCGATTGCTGAATGAGTTTTGTTGTGACTGCCACCGGTGTCAGAGAGAATAAGGGAAAATGCAATCTGCATGGGCACTGTGGCAGTGACGAGGGCACGGGGACAAAGAGCCACTAGCAAAGCTGGAGTAGCACAGATGGGGAAATGGTATTCGAAAAACAGAGCAGCATTGTGGGGGGGCTGGGGGGGGTCAGGCTGGGTCTGCTCCCAGGGAGGAGCTGAGGGTCCCACTGTCCTGCACACACCCCATGTTTCACCCCCATGTGCTGATGGTACCCTCTTGTGGTCTGGGACTGCAGTGATGTCCTGGGCACAGCCATAGGAACATGGCATGGCAGATGAAAGCACGGGGTGTTCCTACTTGTGTAGGTCCAGGTCAGTTTCAGATGGGGAAACTGGAGCAGCAAAGCAAGCAAGGAACTTCTGGTCCAGGGAAACAGTCACCACACTGCACCTGTCCCAGAGGACGAGGCCTTTCTGGACATAGAGTAAAACAAGGGAGGGTGATAGGAGATAGCCAAGGTGGAGATGGTGCACAGGGAAAGTGTTCCAGGACGGTCCTTGCGCAGTGGTTTTGCATCACCTCCCATTAATTGCTCGAGTGAATGAAGCTGCACATTCAGCTCAGCAACTGTGCACAGTGTTTCCATCCTCCTCCAGCTTGCAACGTGCCGGCCACAGCTCCGGAAAGCTGCAGCTGATCGATCACAAGATTTCCAGGATGGCAGAAAAGGAGTGAGAGTCTTGAAGGGATCGTAAGAAAAACACAGCAAATCCAGAGCAGGCGAAGGGCACTCAGATCTGAGGGTGATGAGCAGCAAAAGGAGGGGGGAATCCCAGATGTTCTGCCCCTGGTATGTGATGTGGGTGCACGGCTCATCCCAAGGTTGCCAGCGAAGAGATCACCTGCAAAAGATGATCCTGGGGAGTGATCTCCTGCCCCCTGGGGTCAGATCCTGCAGCCCCAGGCGCAGTCCCCAGCACTTCCAGGTCCCTGTGCTGGTTGTTAAGCGACTCAGCCTCCTCCCGAGTGCGGTGCTGAAGGTTTAAATAGAAAGATATCAAAATAAAAGATAATTGTTGAGAAAGATGAATAGGGGGGAGGAAAAAAAAACCATCAGCATGGAGGAACTCTTGTCTAATTTCTCACCCACGCAGAGCACAGCGATATTAATGCCTTCAACTCTGGTTCCTAAAAGCTTTCATGGCTTTATTACCAGCTCCCCGAACAGCTTGTCCTTTTAATAAGCCAAGGCCTCCAGATAGCAGGTCTTCCCATGGGAGATCCCATCAGGACGTGGTTAATCCAGGCAGAAATAGCACAGAGCATCACTGTGCTTGCCGGGCTGAGGAAGCCCTCACCTGGGGGAGGACAGGGTTAAAATCCACCCCGAAATCCAAGCAGGAGAGAGGAGGGAACGCAGGGGAGCCACCACCATTGACGAGTGCTGCTGGGTGTCCTCGCCTTCCCCTCCAGTTCTGCTGCCAGCTTTGGCCACGGAGGCCTTTAATTATCCAAACTGCTGCCCCTCACCGAATTAAATGCCGCTGAGGATGACTCAGTGTTTAATGGACTGGCTGCTCCTCGTGCCGGGAGAGCCAAGCGGGTGCGAGCAGGAGCTCAGCACGGCATAAATCAGGCAGAGACACTGCACAGGGGCGAGTGACCCCGGCTGGGAGCTGCCTGCAGGGATTGCATCTTCCTTGGGGTAACCCCGCTGCGAGCAGCTGAGGCTGTGCACCTCGACCCTTTCCAGCTGCGCTGCTCGGGAGATGGGGGCGTGCTGAATTCAGGCATCCCATGGCATCACCGAGCGGCGTGGTCTCATTCCCGAGGATTTCGATGTGGAGATTTCCTATGGAAAGGTGTCTGAAGTGGGCAGGCGTGGATGAAACAGCAGGAGCAATGAGGTGCCAAAAGAAGCAACGTGAGGTTTATCTGCCATCCGTCAAAGCCGGAGCTCAACCAGGAGCAGCTCTGCTCACAGCCTCGTTAGTCCCACCGAGACACTGAGGCTTTGCCTTTCAGTACAATAATTAACAGTGTGCTCAACAATTAGGAAACCCTGGAGCTCTACCATGACCTGTGTGGAGGCAACGAAGCTGCTCGTGGTTCAAAGGTGGAACAAAGCGATGGAACAGGGAGAAGTGGAGCCCATGCAGATGAAACAGCCCTGAGCTGCCCCACCAGCGAGGAAGGTTCATATAGAGAGTCCCCACGCTGCCTCATTTGAATACAATTTACTCTTGCTAATGATGTTGATGGTTATTTCCCCAAGCTAGGAAGAGTTTGGCCCCAAAATGGGCTCCTGGAAGCAGTTTCAGATGAGCAATCTGTTAATACCAGAGCTGATGGAAGCAATTTGCAACCCATTAGCAGAAATGGGCTATGAGGATATTTCATGTGTCACTCAGCCTGGGTTCTAGGGGAACTTGGGTTCCCCGAGAGCCTCCAGGATTCTGCCCTCATAGGACGGGGATGGTGAGAAGGGGCAGACACTGCACAGCATTGCAAAGCTCCTCACAAGTGCAAGGCTTGGAGCAATGGCAGAGCATGGAGCAAGCAACAGCACCATCCCACTGGAGAGTAACAATACACCACAGTGCTGCCTGCAGTGCCCTGGAGCAAGGTCTTCATGGCAAGCCACATTTTAAATCAAGCTCACACTTTAAATACATGGGGATTGCAAGGCCGGTCACCCCAAGGGTGCTCCCACCCCCAGGAAAGGAAGCAGCAGCATCCAGCTCTTCCAGCTCACGTGGTGTTTAATAGACTGCTAGGAATTAAATTGCCTCCCATCACACAGCTGGGTGGCAGGTGTAGATAAAGAAGCAATTTGCCTGATCCAAGGAAGGGCACAACCCGACCCTATGGGGAGGGAGAGCATCGCTTACCCAACCTTGTTCTGGGAGTGGTTTTGCCCTAGGGATTTTCTTCCAAGAAGCAGAATGGAAGTTTGTTTCTGTAACAAAGATCTGCACGGTGGAATGGAGGCAAGCATTGCTTGGAAGTGGAAAAAAACCTACGAGGTTGGAGTCAGCCCTGGGCCCAAGCTCACAAGGTGTTCTCCAGACACCCCTGCTGGAGGCTGTGCTGGGAGGCTCAGCAGTGCAGCACCTTCCGTTGATTACATTTTTCCTGCTAATTAGATCTGTGAGCGTGGCTGACGCACAGCCAGCCGAGGGGAGCTCAGCATCCACAAGGGCTGAGCAGCCCCTATAAAGGATTCAGCCACAGCAGCTCTCCCCCATCACACCCACTGCTCTCAGCTCCCAGCCCCGACCTTCAAGCCTTCGTGCCTGCTGTCTTGCTGCTATCAATTAACGCCTGGGGCTAATCGTTAACTCCTCACCAGTCCCACAGCCCTCAGTTGGCCTCGCTGCATCTCCCAGCAGGAATCAACACAACCGTCACGTGGCTCTCCCAAAAAATAACACGGAAATGCTCACGCTCCCCACGCTCCACTCCTCTCCAAGGATGCAGCTGCATCCACCCTGGCTGGGGGCCAGCGGTGGGGAAATTTCCTCTCGCTGCTCACCTCCCCTCCAGCTCCTGCGGGAGGTGACCCCGGAACATTTGGGGGCCCCCGTCAGCTCCCCAGGAAATGCAATTCCCATTTGGAAGTGCAGAGCTGCTTTGCTGGGGTTTCTGGCATGGTGGAAAGCAAAGGTTTGCAAGAGCATCTACGTGTGTGTCTGCTCCAACCTGAAACCCCATCGCTGCCACTGCTGGTGCATTTACTGTCAATAAAACCACTGCAGAGAATGAGCTGTCATCCGGGGGAAAAAAAAAAGAAGGGCGGAGGAGAAACAACCCCTCTGTAAAGGTTCTGATCCCTTATCCTTCCCTGAGTTTCCATCGGGAGCCCCAGTGGAGAGGTGGCCATTAGGAGGAGGTGTCAGCCTCACAGCTCACTAAGAGGGCGAGCAGGGGGGGCACAGGCTCAGCAGGACATCCCCAAATCCCATTTCTATCCCTGTAGGGGTGATGCCCCCATAGGGACCCACTGCAAAGCCCCACATTTCTGCTCCAGCAAGGGGAGGGTGAGGACCAGGAGTGGGACAGGATGTTTTAGAACGGGACCAAACCAAGCGTGTCCAAGACATGAGATATGGGGACAGACCTCGCTGTACCCTGAACTCCCCGTGTTCCCATGAGGCACAGGGCAGTGAGGATGCGTTGGGAGGGCACCTTAGGTCCAGGTGGCACTTTCGGGGTGAGCCCAGGCTCTCCTCCCAGCATCGCATTGGAACATCAAAGCGCTCTATTCCAGCTGATGACAGCCGCCTTCCTGGGCACGGCGGGCAGGTGCTTGCTGCATGCCTGGGACTGAGTGGGGGCCCCCAGCATCACGGTGGGGAGAAAGAAAGAGAGGAAGGGGCTCAGGGATGCTGCACTGTTGGCTGGGAGCGCACTGAGCCCCCCTGCTCCGCTCCGTGGAGGAGGAGATCACCTCGCCCCCCTCGGGGAAGCACCCAGGGGATAACGGCACTGTTCTGACAGCTTCAGAAACAGCCAAAGGTGCAGAGCCAGGAGAGGGGCAGGGGCAGAGCCCGGCGCATCCAAGCAGGGTCGGATCCCCGCCGCGGCGAGCATCGTGCCGGGGTCATGTCCAAAAGTGAGTACCACACTGCTGCCCCAAAACGGACGGAGTCACCAAGTGGGACCGGACCGCCCGCGGGTGAAACCCAAAGGGCAGCGGAGTCCGTGGCCCGAGGAGAGCGGGGTCGGGGCTTTGGGGAGGGTCCGGGGGGGCTGGGCGGGGGTGTGCGGGGAGCTGCAGCCCGGCTGCAAGGCGCTGGGGGATGGGAGCGGCACACGCATGCACACGCACGCACACACATCCCCGCACACACACAGCACCAACAGCCCCTGCCAGCAGCCTGCAATCGCTGGAGCTCCCGGCTCCTCCGCCTCTCCCTCCTCCTCCTTCTCCTCCTCCTCCTCCTCCTCGCNGTCATCCGGGGGAAAAAAAAAAGAAGGGCGGAGGAGAAACAACCCCTCTGTAAAGGTTCTGATCCCTTATCCTTCCCTGAGTTTCCATCGGGAGCCCTAGTGGAGAGGTGGCCATTAGGAGGAGGTGTCAGCCTCACAGCTCACTAAGAGGGCGAGCAGGGGGGGGCACAGGCTCAGCAGGGCATCCCCAAATCCCATTTCTATCCCTGTAGGGGTGATGCCCCCATAGGGACCCACTGCAAAGCCCCACATTTCTGCTCCAGCAAGGGGAGGGTGAGGACCAGGAGTGGGACAGGATGTTTTAGAACGGGACCAAACCAAGCGTGTCCAAGACATGAGATATGGGGACAGACCTCGCTGTACCCTGAACTCCCCGTGTTCCCATGAGGCACAGGGCAGTGAGGATGCGTTGGGAGGGCACCTTAGGTCCAGGTGACACTTTCGGGTGAGCCCAGGCTCTCCTCCCAGCATCGCATTGGAACATCAAAGCGCTCTATTCCAGCTGATGACAGCCGCCTTCCTGGGCACGGCGGGCAGGTGCTTGCTGCACGCTTCGGACTGAGTGGGGGCCCCCAGCATCACGGTGGGGAGAAAGAAAGAGAGGAAGGGGCTCAGGGATGCTGCACTGTTGGCTGGGAGCGCACTGAGCCCCCCTGCTCCGCTCCGTGGAGGAGGAGATCACCTCGCCCCCCTCGGGGAAGCACCCAGGGGATAACGGCCCTGTTCTGACAGCTTCAGAAACAGCCAAAGGTGCAGAGCCAGGAGAGGGGCAGGGGCAGAGCCCGGCGCATCCAAGCAGGGTCGGATCCCCGCCGCGGCGAGCATCGTGCCGGGGTCATGTCCAAAAGTGAGTACCACACTGCTGCCCCAAAACGGACGGAGTCACCAAGTGGGACCGGACCGCCCGCGGGTGAAACCCAAAGGGCAGCGGAGTCCGTGGCCCGAGGAGAGCGGGGTCGGGGCTTTGGGGAGGGTCCGGGGGGGCTGGGCGGGGGGGTGCGGGGAGCTGCAGCCCGGCTGCAAGG
>VXAB01009763.1:261626-276179 GCA_013399175.1 Odontophorus gujanensis | reverse complement strand
CTTGCTTCTGTGAAGCCCCTTTTGGGGACAGTGCTGCTGAGGTGACGCTGCCGTGCTCGTTGTGATGCGTTCGCAGTTTTCCTTTTCACATCCCTTCAGCCCAACCTGAGGGAGAGCCAAGTCCACGTGTCCCCACCTCCGGGGATGCTATGGGGCTCAGCATTCTCCCGGCAGAGCGTGGGGTCACCACGGTTCACTGCAGAGGGTTGAGACCTCTGGTCTGCTCCCATCAGGCTCCGAGGCTGAGCTGGCCCCAGGGAGAATTGAGTCTGACACAGGGATCATGGCACTGCCTCGTGTGTCCTCTGCCCTGGAAGTGATGAGCTCAGGGAAGACGAGAAGGGAGAGAGCTGGAAAGCTCTGGAGCAAAACCCTGCCGCTCTCCTCCTCTTCTTCCTCCCATCTCCGGAGCTGTTATAATGGAGAATGGATCAGGAACACCTTGTTNTTCACCCGTTTTGCAGCACGACCATTCCTATTCCTTCACGGGAGCAGTGCCGCCGAACCCAGGGGGATTTTGGCAGAGCCAAAGCAGCAGCGGTGGATCAGGAACACCAGTGCTGGGCTCAGCACAGCACGGGCCAACGTGTGCGTGCACCCTGCAGCCACTCCTCCAGCAAATCTGCCACGGAGCAGCTGAATCATTTAGCACCTGGAACCTGTGGGCACTGAGCAGCATCGCTCCCACCGCCTGCAGGACGTGGGGAAGCAGAGAGGAGCAGCAGCAGCAGCAGCACAGGGCACTGAGTCCCCAGCCTGGCCATGCAGCCCACCCCAGCAGCACGCCCAGAGCTGCTGCACACGAGTGTGCACCGTGTGAGTGTGGGAACAATGCGCACCCAGAGGTGTCGTGCACAACCAGAGCACTTTGCAAACCCCAATGCATCGTGAACTCCGAAAGCACTTGGCGCACCCGGAGATGCCACGCACACCCAAAGCACTTTGTGAATCTCAGGGCACTTTGTACACACAACATCCTTTGCACACCCAGAGGTGTCATGCACACCTAATGCACTCTGCACACCCCACTGCATCGTGCACACCCGGAGCACTTTGAGTGCACCCCGACACACTGTGCACGCCTGGAGGTGCTGTGCACATCCAACACACTTTGCACACCCCCGTGCATCTCCTACACCCAAAGCTTTGCACATCCTGAGGAGCTGGACACATCCAAAGCACTTTGCACACCCAGAGGCGTCATGCACACCCCAGGAGCTTTGCACACCCCAAAGCACGTTGCACAGCCAGAGGTGTCATGCAAAGAGCTCTGAGCACTTTGAATGCACACTGGGGCCCTGCAGGGCTGTTGCTGTTCCTCTTGAGATGCCTTTGCACACAAAACCATTAACGAATTAATTATTAATTATTATTAATAAGGTTAAATGGTATCTTCAGCTGCTGAAATTGATGAGGAAGCTCTCGGGTGCGGCGCAGATGGAGATGGGGAGGCCACAACCGCGGAGCTCCGGGGACACATTGCACAGCCCCGCAGCCACTGGTCCCAGGGAAGCTGCAGGTTGGGAACGCAGAGCTGAAACACAGCCAGAAAATGGGAATTCATGGAAATGATTTCCCCTTCATCTCCTTTCCGTCTTGATTGGAGGCCCCTTTGGGGCAGCAGCGCCAGCACACGGCGTGTTGGGCAACGGCAGCTGTCTGGAAGAAGGCACACAAGGAACCGGTGCAATTTCCCCCTCTGTCCCCCAGTGCTAAGCTGGGAGGAGCTGGGGCAGAGGGGCACTCTGAGCTGGGCAGAGCTGAGAAATGAACCGTCCTGTGGCCCTTCGCCTCGGGTTTAATGTCTCTGCCTTTTTTAGCCACCTTTGTTTTATCATCTACAGAGAGTTTGGAGCCAGGGCCCCTCCGAGCAGCGCTGCAATTCCCAAAACAGCCGTGACTCAAGATGCTCCTCACCATCTCAGGCTCGCATTTGTGTATGCATACTGGCCTTCACCATTGGATGTTACAATTCTTTGTCTTAAATTACCATTCTTATTCCCGAACAGATATTTTTTTCTTCCCTACTGCATCTGGGCTGTCTCCCTAAGGACCAAACCAAGGGAGGAGGGCCCACCCCTTTGCTTTGTGGGGGCTTTGAACCCCTTCTTGCAGCACCTGGAGCAGCTGCAGAGTGGGTTCAAGGAAGCACCTTGCTTAGGTTACATTAAACATGAAAACCACAAGGCAGGCAGCGAGGGAACAGGATGGGAATATAATTTTTCCCCCCCACTGCCACAAATAAAACCACCAGTTTGGATTTGTTTGCACCGAGCACCTGAGCAACGGTGAAGGATGCTGGAAAAAAGTCACAACCTGGCTTACAGATGATTTACAAGCAGCAGGAGCTATGGGAAGGCTTTTGAAGAAGTGCCTGCATGGAACAAAGCTGGAATTCACAGCACCGAAGAGCAAAAACCAATGCTGCACGTGGGGAAAAAGTCACCCAGAAATCTCTCAGTGTTACAGATGCTCTCTGTTAGAGGAGGGGAAATCGGTGCTCAGAACTTTGGGGAAGGCAGGGGGTGCACGGAGGAGCTCAGCCGTGGGGGTTTGCTCACAGACCAACGCCAGCAGTGGGGCTGCAGAGCCACACGGAGCTGCCAGCAGCTGCACCGGGCTGGGAAGCACCGAGACGAGGAGGTTTTGAAAGATTAATGGAGTTTAAATGGGAACGTTTGGAGAGGAGATAAGGCTCGTCTGATAGGAAATCACACGGAACAGCCAGGGAGGCCCCAGGTCTGTAATGAAGTCCACTTAGCGTGTTACTCACCATAATGTGCTTTTTATTAAAGTCCTGCTCTGTGGACGCGGGTCTGCAGCCGACAGCCCCGGGTGGGGTGACGTGGGGCCATTGGGACGTACTGTGCCAGCCCCACAGCGACCTTTTGTTCCCCATCCTTTGTCCCCCGTCCCACGTGTGAACGATCCTGCATCACCCACCACCTCCATTCCTCACAGCTGCACCCATGGGGACAGAGTTGGGGGGAAAAAGACAGCGGTGGGGAATCATACAGATGGGAAAAAAAAAAAAAAAAAAACCTCCTCTTTTTAAATCATGGGTTTTTTTTTTTTCTGCATTAGAATGTGACATGCTAATCCACTGTGAAGCGTCTAATCTGGGGGATAAAGGGGCGGATAACACCAGTACGCCCAGCTTGGCCGGTGGAGCGAGCGGAGGCAAGGTGGCAGCATCTGATAAAGGCGGTGGGATTAGTGCCGCAGGATCCCCGCATCCCACCCCACTCCTCCGCCTCTGAGCGACGGAGATTTCCCCCATCTCCGCCTCGCGCTGGGGCAGAGCCCCTCCGGGCACCGGAGAGCGTTGCAAAGATGCGTTTCTCCTCCGTGCTGTGCAATGTAGGTGTGGGGCAGCCCCTCTGCCCCATCAAATATCCCCTCCTCCCTCTTCTGCTCCCGGCTGCTGCGGGGTTGCAACGCGTCCCATCCCACCCCACTGCCTGGGTAGCAAACCCGCGGCACCTCCTGGGGCCGGGCTGCGGTTTGCATGCCTGGGATAACAGAGCTCACAATGTTGTTTTCTCCTCGCCTCCTCGGGGATTGGTTTATCTCTATGAATAACTCCATCCCGGCTTTGATCTCCTCTGCCATTAAAGCGTGACAGGCTGTGAAATGCGCTGCTGCCGCTGCCGTCAAATCCCCCACCCGCTTCCCTCCCTCCCCGCCGCCTCCGTACCCCCCTGCTCCGGGGAATCACGGTGGCCCCGGCCCATCCCGACGTTGTGGGACAGGACAGCGGGCTGGCACCGCGATGGAGCAGGGAAACACAGAGCTGCTGTCACGGTCCCATTGCTGTAGGGGACACAATGGCACCGAGCATCCCCTGGTCGGGACGCAGCGGCGGCGTCCCAGCACATGCCAGCACGGGGACTGATGTCACAGTTAATTATAGCATCCCCCGTCCTTCTCCCCCACAAAAGCTTCACCTGAATGAGGGTAAAAATAACTCCCACTGAGGGAGGAGCTGGAGAGAGGCTCCTCCAGCATCTCCAAAACTCACAGAAATTGGGACGGTGACCCCTTGCCCCCAACAGGGGGACACAGCCACGGATTGTCCCCCAGCTGTAGGGTCAGGATGGGCTCCTTCAAGTTCCAGTGTGCTCCTGGTTGTGACCATCCCTGGTCACCTTCATCCCTTTGAGCAACTCATCCCAAAGTAGCATTTATCCTCCCCAGGAACAGCCCCCGTGCTCCCCACAGATTTCAGCCAAGTGAGACAATGATGGAGCGCTTTCATTACAGCACCTCCCTCACCCTGCTGCAATTGCTCCTGAAAAGCACCCTGAAAGCCCCCCCCCCCCATACCATTAGGTTGCATTGGCAACATGCTCACACCATCAGGGATTGCCAGGGATGAACAAACTCTTCCATTCTCTTCCTTCTTACTCTCATTGTACTGAAACTCCCTGTTCCAGAACAAGGGAACAAGAGAAATCCCACCCTGACCTCAGCCAGCTCACACCTGCTCATCCTCTGGGGCTGGCTCATGTCACATCCCAAACCTTTACCTCCCAGAACTGAGCAGACCAACACCCCCAAGCCTCTCTCTCCCAGCTGATGCCTTTTAGAGCCTGGCCCTGACCATGGTGCAGCTGTAGCTCATCTCCATCCCAATGCCACAGGGCTGTGACCCAGTCCCCATTGTGGTGTGCTGACTCCCAGCTCCCCACTCCCGGCCCTGTTCCCAGGATTTTTCCAGCTGAAGCTCTCCAGGTTACTCCCCAAAGGCACAAGCTTGCTCTCAGCCTTATGAAATTTCATCCCGTGGCTCTGGCTCTTGTCCCCAAGGTCACCCACGCTTGCTTGCTTTCCCTGGCTTTGCAGCTGGTTCCTCTGCTCTGTCCCCTTTACAAAAAGGGAAATATTGAGTGTGGGGAGCCCCAGGGTGGACCCTCAGAGAACACCACGTTGTCTCATCGTTGTCCCATTAGCATTTGTTCTCCTGGCTGAGCCCTGGTGACAGTCCCCTGTGCACACCTCACAAGTTTCTCTTGCTCTGGCAGAGCCAAGAACTTCACAAAGGGATCAGAGCTGTTTTGCAACAGTTTCCTGATTGCATTTGTTCACCTGCTCTGGGGATACACGTGTCTGTGGGATGTGCACAGGGGCCAGGAGTCATCTGGGGAAGGATGCACAGCTGATTCAGGGGTTGGGGTGCGCTCACTGCACCCATGCTTCAGCCAAAACCCCCTTGCCCAGCTCCTGTGTATCGAAGCACTGCCTCATGCAGACATTCCCCTTCCCCTCGGACTGCTGATGACGGCTGCGGTGCTGGGATGGGGCTGGAGATTGCTCTGTGGTCACACTGGATGCTTTTACAAAGTGCTGAGCACAGGAAAAAAGCAAACCACAAGAAGGAGCCGTGCTGCTGCAGGGCTGCAGGGAGTGGGGGATGATAGCTTTGCTCCCGGATTCACCCAGCTCCAGCCCCATGCCGCCTCAGGGCTGCCTCCCCAGGACCCCAATCTCATCCTGCTCACCAGCACCGGGCCTGAATGCTGACCCTGGGGTTCCCTGTGCCCCGCATGGAGCAGATGCACTGCGTGGCTCTCCAGGAGGAGGCATCGCTTGAAATAGGACAGTGCCCAAATCCTGCAAAAAGCAGCATGGGCTTGGAGGACGCCTGACCTACAGCACACATCGCTGTCCCACCGCGCGGGGAGATGAGCCCACTAGGACAAGGATCACCAGGATGAGCAGCACGGAGCATTCGGGGACACCGCAGCATCCTCACTGGCTCCACCCAGATGGATATGATGGCAGGTCGTTGGGTGGATTGCCCAGGGCTTTGGGCTGCCACGGTGAAGAGCTCGGAGACCCCGGTGAGCAGAGCAGATGGAGGCTGCGGAAACAGCCTGGCACCCAGCGGGACGGCGTGGATGGAGCTGCTGATCGGGATGCCAGGGATGGAGGATGCAGCATACCAGGTGCCTGCATGCACAACATCCATGTAAACCCATCCGTGCACACCTGTCCTTGCACACGCGTCCGTGCACTGCTGTGCACCCCGGATCTGGCAGCCCTTCAGCTCCCAATGCAGCAGTGCATCCCGGAGTCAGCGGCATCTTCACTCCGTCCTGCCTCAGCCAGGCTGCTCCCAGGGGAGCAAGGAGCCCGCAGAACCGCCCCTCGCTCCTCCCCAGCCCTCTGCTCCTGATATCCCCTCCTCTCCATCCCCCCCCGCCCTGAGCAGCCCTCTGCTCTTCTTCTGCTCCTCTCCCCTCGCTCCGTGCATCGCTGCACACCTCTCACTCCCTTTCCTTTCTATTTCCCTGCTCCCAACTTTTCCTCTTCCCAGCCCCTCTCACCCACTCTTCGAGGCACCAGTTCACCACTGGAGACCCTCAGCCTGCAGCAGGACCAGGACCCCTAACCTTCAGCTGGGACCTCCACTCTGCACGATGCCCCTCCAGATATTCTGCACCATCTCCTTCTCCAATGAGGAAGCACCGAGAGATGCCACAGCAGCTGGGAGAGGAGAGAATGGAGCAGATGAGTTCCTCTACGGGCAAGAAGAGGAAGAAGAGGAGGAGGACGACGCAGGGGCAGCCACGGACATCGTGGCCTTTGCCAGCAGCTGCACACTGCATGGACTGAGCCACATCTTCGTGGAGGGCAGCCTGGGTGCCCGGCAGGCGCTCTGGGCGCTGGCTTTCCTCCTCTCCCTCTCCGTCTTCCTCTACCAGGTGGCCGACCGCATTGTGTACTACCTGGAGTACCACCACGTCACACTGCTCAGCGAGGAGGACAGCCCTGAGATGACTTTCCCTGCCGTCACCTTCTGCAACATCAACCGGGTGCGGGTCTCGCAGCTCAGCCACGAGGACCTGCTCTACCTCGCACCCCTGGTTGACTACGAGCCTGGAATGGAGCTTGGCTTTGTCCCAGCCCAGTTCAGCTCTTGGGATGAGGATGAGCCCCTAAATTTGCATGGGTTTTTTAACCGCACTTGCCACCAGCTGGAGGACATGCTGCTGAGCTGCAGCTACCGGGGCGAGCAGTGTGGCCCCAGAGACTTCGTAGCGGTGAGTAGCCCTGTCCTGCTGCCCTGGGGACAGGATGGCAGCATGGTTCTTTTGCCTGGCACCGTCATCTCCTGACTCCCATCACCCCCAACCTGCCCACAATCGCGCCTTCTCCTCGTCCCTTTCTGCTATCTGGGACTGCTCAGCGTGATGAGCGCCACGTTTGGAGCTTGGGATGGGGAAAAGCAAAGCCCTGGGCATAGAGCAGGCTCCTGGGGGATTCCTGCACCTGACTCCATAAGGAGAGGAAGGGAATCAGGGAGCAGCTCCCATCAGCACTGTGTCGGATCAGATGCAATGGGTAATGCTGCTCACGCTTGGGGACAGGCACCCAGGCATCCTGCTGGTGCTGGTGTTGAGACCAGACACCTCCTTCCTCATGTCCCCCCCACAGCTTGGGGTCTGGGCAGCCTGCTGTCCCCAAATGCTCCCTTAGCCGGTGGCAGCTCAGCAGCTTGGAGCTGTGCTGGCAGCTGGAAGTGAAGTCTGAGGGTGAGAGGAGGGCCGGGGGGGCTGAGGATCCTGTCCAGCCCCCATCTGCAGGATTGGAAGAGATGGGGCAAATATTGGTGAGGGTGTGGGGCTGAGTGCCGCCATCCTGGGGCTGTGGGGTCACGATGCTGCAAAGCATCTCCACCAACCTGGGCCCATCGCCTCGGTGGGGATCTCGTCTTTCTTCCAGGGCAAAGGCAGCTCCGATGCTAAGAGACTCCACGGGGCAGGAGCCTGGGTCGGGCTGTCCTCCAGGATGGGCAGGGCCACATTTTGGGGCTGGCACTGGCTCCACGCCACAGTGCCGGTGGCAGTTTGGGGCCAGCAGAGGGGCCCCAGCCTCAGCCCTGTGTCCCCTCCCACAGGTGTTCACACGCTATGGGAAGTGCTACACCTTCAACGCAGGGCAGGACGGCAAACCCCGGCTCATCACCATGAAGGGGGGCACTGGCAATGGCCTGGAGATCATGCTGGACATCCAGCAGGACGAGTACCTCCCAGTGTGGGGGGAAACAGGTAACCCAGCAGCTCCTGGGCTGCTTCCCAGCAGCCTCCCAGCTCCACACCCCACAGGACTACGTCCCCAAGGCTCCTTCCTTCTATTTCTCACCACTTCAGGTCCTTTGCTTTCCTTTTTTCCTCCTTGTCTTCGCTATTTGCCATGGCAACTCCCTGTCGCTTTAGACAAGCAGCCATCACTTGTTTATAAATAGAGCCAGGCACTTCCCGTGCTGCTCTTCGCAAGCTCTGGACCATAAGGCTGGAGGGGACAAGGACATGGGGTGGATGGAGGGATGGAGGGATGGATGGATGGATGGACATGTGAAGGAGTGAATTCCCCAAAGGGAAGGGTAGGAGACAGGAGTTTTCTTCCCTCTTGCAGCAGGGCTTATCTCCTCTCTGCTTCTCTCTGCTGCAGATGAGACCTCATTTGAAGCCGGCATCAAGGTGCAGATCCACAGCCAGGATGAGCCTCCACTCATCGACCAGCTGGGCTTTGGTGTGGCACCCGGCTTCCAGACCTTTGTGTCCTGCCAGGAGCAGCGGGTAGGGGCTGAGGACCCTGGTCAATCTCTCCCAACCCCTGGAGTGCTGAGCCCCCTCTCTGCACCCCTGTCCTCTCCCCCAACGTGGGATGGAGATGGGGAGCGGCGCACAAGGCTCCATCTCCTCGCCATGCTGTGGGCTGCAGGGACGAGTGCTTCTCTCCTCATCCCTGGCTTCCCTCTCAGCTCATCTACCTGCCACCTCCCTGGGGCGACTGTAAGGCCACAACGGGTGACTCGGAGTTCTACGACACTTACAGCATCACTGCCTGTCGCATCGACTGCGAGACCCGCTACCTGGTGGAGAACTGCAACTGCCGCATGGTGCACATGCCAGGTGAGTTATGCATCGCTGCATCCTGCCCCAAACCCAGTGGACACAGTCCTATGGGAAACCTGTTCTATCTCCTGCAGGCGATGCCCCTTACTGCACCCCAGAGCAGTACAAGGAGTGTGCAGATCCGGCTTTAGGTGAGGCTGCCTGCTCCCGTGGGGCTGAGCTGTGGGGTTTCCCACATTCCCATCTGAATCTCTCTTCCTGCCCAGATTTCCTGGTGGAGAAGGACAATGAGTACTGCGTCTGTGAGATGCCCTGCAACGTCACCCGCTACGGCAAAGAGCTGTCCATGGTGAAAATCCCCAGCAAAGCCTCCGCCAAGTACCTGGCCAAGAAGTACAACAAGTCGGAGCAGTACATCGGGTAACGCACCGCAGGTATGGGGCAGCAGTGTCTCTCTCCAGCACCACGACCTGATGCAGCTTTCTGCCCAAGCAGGGAGAACATCCTGGTGCTGGACATCTTCTTCGAAGCCCTGAACTATGAGACCATCGAGCAGAAGAAGGCGTACGAGGTGGCTGGATTGCTGGGTGAGCACTCCGGGGTGGTGGCTGTGCCAAGAGCAATGGTTGGCATCCTTCAGTGTGGCCCCATGTGCTGTGACCCCAATCCTGGGGCACCAGGGTATGCACACAGCATGGGTGCAGAGCAGAACACCCCCCCAGGGTCACAGCAGTGATGAGTTCTTCCCTTTCTCTGCTCCACCTGCCAGCAGTGCCCTGCTGATGGTTTTCCTCTCTCCCCCAGGTGACATCGGAGGACAGATGGGGCTGTTTATCGGGGCCAGCATCCTCACCGTGCTGGAGCTGTTTGACTACGCCTACGAGGTGAGCCCCAAAACGCCACGCCCCATTCCTTTGGGGTCAGCGCAGCCCCCTTTGGCACCACGTCCACCCACCAGCTGGGGGAGTCCCCTTGGTGGGGCCCATTTCTGGAGCTGAGAGCTGTCTCCTGCAGGTCATCAAGCACCGGCTGTGCCGGCGGGGCAAGTGCCGCAAGAACCACAAGAGGAACAACACGGACAAAGGGGTCGCGCTGAGCATGGACGACGTGAAACGCCACGTGAGTGCCGGGCAGGGGGTCTTGTTGGGGGCCACTGTCACCCCCCTGGGGGAGAAGTGGCAGCAGGCATCGATGCTGCAGGGAGACGGGGATCGGTTGTGGGTGAAAGCTGTGACCTCAGCATCCCAACTCTGCCCCCGCAGAACCCCTGTGAGAGCCTACGAGGTCACCCGGCCGGCATGACGTACGCAGCGAACATCCTACCTCACCACCCGGCCCGGGGCACCTTTGAGGACTTCACCTGCTAACCGACGTCTGGATGTACAACAACCCGAGCTACCAAAGCCCTCCGGAGAGCTGCCCTCCTCCCAGCGGAGAGACACAGCCAGGGGACCTCGCTCGAAGCCACGGCGGGACGCGGACAAGAGCGGCGGCCTCAGATTTTGGGGCAGGCGGCCGGGTCGGGCCGTGCTGGCTCAGAGACTCGAGGAGCCACGCACAGCGGGCCGGGGCGCGGGCCTGCCCCGTCTCCTTCCCCTCGGCTCCCCTCTCGGCCTTTTTAACTAGAAACCCAGAAGCCAAGAAGAAGCAGCCTTCGGGCCGCAGAGTCTCCATCCACAGCCCTGTTCGTCCGTCCGTCCATCGTCTCCATGCTCATTCTGCTCCCCGCACCTCATCCTGCGCCCGTCCCCCGTGCCTGGCAGGAGGGATCATGTCAGATCAGAGCCCCCTGGGTCTGCTGTCACCACCACAGCCCTGCCTGGGCATCTACAGCTGCTCCATGTGCACAAAACGGAGCAGCTCCAACTCTCCGAAATGTCTTCCTCGGCCTCCGCCCCGGGGATGGCAATGTGGGGCCGTTGGGTGAGCGCCGTGGAGGACCGGGCCATGGGGGGACCACAGTGTGGGGCTCTGTCACGGCGTGGGGCCTCATTGCCCCGTCACAGTGTGGCCTTTCTACCCCACAGTCCCCAGGAAATCAGAACAACCATCCTCGGGGGGTAAATCATAAGGAAAGCTCCGGCTCCTGTTGGCACCACGTTGCTTGGGCGGCCATAGGAGTCCCAGCATCAACAAGGGGACAGGTTCAAGGGACACTTCATGGCACACGGTCCACGGGGACGCAGGATCCCACCCCACAAAACCCCCCAGAACAGCCACCCCCGGGGGCCATGAGCCCTGGGCACCATCGAGGCCCACGGCCCGGGCCCCCCACTGCTCCCCATCGCTGCCCTATCCCAGCAGTGGGACCATCATCAGCCCCCAGCCCCCCCAAACCGAGCAAGAGCCCTCCTGGGGCTGAAGTGCTACTTCTCTTTAAGAGCTTTTGCAATAAGTCTTTTTAGTAGTTATTCTTTCTAAACTCTTTTTGGTTTTCACCCTTTTCTTTTTCTTTCATTGTTATCTCCATTATTATTACTTGCTTCCTGACCAAAATTAGGAACTGGGGGTCAGTCCTTTGTTATCCAGTAATCACCCAAAGAAAAAAGGTCGGCCGCATCCATAAATTTTCTTATGGATTTTTCCTAACGTTTCGCCGCATTCATGTATTTATTTTCTTCCTTTTTCACCCGTTAAAGCTTTTAAAGATGGGGCTGGGATCTGACCTTGAGGCTCGCCTGTGGGAACATAAAACTTTTGGTTTGTTTCTATTACGCCATCTGCATTTTATATTTCTTATATATAATATATATGACTATATATATATGTGTACATATATATATATATCTCTATACATGCATCATATCAGTGTAGATATCCATTCCGTAGCATTTAGGCCTTGTTCTTGTGCCATTTTTTTTTTTCTGTTACTGATCTCTGAATGCCTTCAAGTGTATAAAGTGTTGAATTCTCTCTGGTATCTGTACTATGTACACACATTTTCATAGGAAGCACAATAAGATGACAGATGCATTGTACATCAATACCTGCTACTCTTAACGACGATATAAAGAATGATAAAATTGATGAGCACCGAGCCTGTCTGTGCTGTGGGAAATGCTCCGGGATTAAGTGAGCCCTGGGACCCAGGTGGGCTCCAGCCCCACACCCCTGGCCCTGTAGCATCATGAGCACACCTGAGAGATGCTTTGGGGCTGGAGGATGGGAATCGACTTCTGCTCCTGAGCGGAGGGAGGAGGATTCACATCTGTGCAGCTACCAGTCTTCAACAGCTCCAACACTTCTGTGTTTTGGGGCAGACACTTGAGGTCAGCAGAAACAAGTCACCAGCTCAAATATTACTTGGTTTTAATTTAACCAAGTTAGTAGCAGCTGTATTACAAGCCATTTGTAAGCAGTTTCTGTCCTTAGGATTTCTAGCTGCCAAGAACAAAAGTAGCACGCCAGATCCAGCACTGGGCATCCAAAAAAGCCCTAGGGACCCCTTGCAGATTGAATTATAGCAAATGGTCAGTGGGCAGGGAATGCTGAAATGCCAAACTTGCTCCTGGAAATGGCAGATGGGTGTTGTGCATTCAAACTAGAAGAGACTTGCTGCTATTCCAGTCCTTCTCTACCAGAGCTGGTGCTGCAAAGGCCACAGGGTGGGCTTTGAATAGGAACAGGATGATATAGCTAAGCCCAGAAGGGAGTTAATGAACCTAAATTAATTGCAGCCAGACACTGTGAAGCCAGAGCAGCTCGCTATGCTCACTACCTCTGCAGGGGCACTCAGCAGCTCCTGCTGCAGGGGCAGGCAGTGACCCTGGCCCCACAGTCTCTTCCCCAGCAACCCTAAAGAGGGCTGGGTTCCATCCACAGCAGCCTCGCATTGCATCCTATGCCTTTGCCTGAGGTCTCGGCTGTTGCTGGAAGTGCTGAGCAAGCCACAGCCTGGAACAGCCTCACAGAGGGGTTCAGGGACCCCAAAAGCAGCACAGCCACTGCAATTCCCAGCCTGGAGCCAGCCATAGGCGAGGGATGGGTGCACAGCCAGGAGCCAGACAGGACCCAACACGAGCAGTGGACAAGTTGCACAGTTTCTGACTCCAGGCTCCAACGTGCACGCAGTCCATGCACCATCAGAGCAGGAACAAGGATCCTTGCACTGCTCGGGATTACAGGGAAGGGCTGCAAACAGCTGGTGGGCAGCAAGGTGTGCGACGCACGCAGAGTGTGCATCCACAGCCGTCGGTGCACACTGTGCACAAGGCAAGGAGTTAATTACACTCCCCAGGAAGCATCACTGACAATGCACGCGAGGACAAGGTGCTGCACGCATCAGCCTGAGGTTGCTGGGAAGCACCTGCTTGCACACCACTGATTGTGTGGCTGCTGAAACCCTACAGAGCGAGGATTAATCACGCACCGTGCAGATAGCGGCGGCACAGATAGCATCACCTCCTCTCCTCCACAGCAATAACTCCTGGTTACCACTTGCTCTCTGCTAATGCTGCCAGCAGAAACAGGCACTGGGCTATAATTACACAGCCCTGGATGCTGCTCGGCTGCCTGGAGCCAGAGCCACGCGGGTTGGGGAAGGTTTCAGCAGAGCTGCCTCATGCCAGCAGGTGCAGGAAACGAAGGTGCACGGGTAACATTTCACTGAGCAGTGAACCAAGCAAACCCTCGGGCAGAGGGAAGGAGAAAGGACAAGTGTAAGGAGACACTGGGGCTATTTCCACCCCCCCCTGCTTCTTATGAAACACAGCTAATGATGGGGGAGGACTGGCAAGAGAGCATCCCTGGAGAAAGGGAGCTGGGCCACACCATGTCAGCTCACACTGTGTGGGATTTCTTAGGACCCTGCAGCTCTTTAATGTGGGTTGGATGAGTGAACAAGGGCTGAGCTGCCAGAAAGGGGCTCTGCAGAGAAGGACGTGGGTCTCCTGGTGGCCAGCCGGGTAACCATGAGCCAGGAGTGTGCCCTGGTGGCCAAGAAAGCCAATGATTCCCTGGGGTGCATTGCACAGCTGGAGCACTGGGTCCAGTGCTGGGCTCCCCAGTTCAATGCAGAGAGGGAACTGCTGCTGGAGGGTCCATCTCCTTTCTCTCCCTCCCTGCGTCCCTCCCAGCCACATCCCAGCCTGCCCAAAGGCTCTGGCCAGGCTTTAAGCCTCCCTTGAAGTTGCTGCATCTGAACAATGCGGAGCAGATAAGTTCCACCACTTCTCCTCCCCATGAATATTTCATCAGGCAGCCAGGCGCCAAGGCTGTGGAGGTGGCATTACATTAACTGCACGGACACACGGATGCTGAGACAACAGCTAATGGCTGTGCTCACGGCATCACGCTTTCCATCGAGGTCAGGAAACACTGAATTTGGTGGAAAAGGTGCCAACGTCTCCCCACTTCTGTCCTCAGTCAACAATGCCATGCACAGGACAGGCTCCTGAATGGCCCGTCATGAATTGCTTAATTAATACTCGCGGCGTGACTGCTCTCTCGGTTTTTATTCATGGATTAATGCAGGCTGGGTGCAGGTCCCTCTGCTCTACGAACAACCACACGGATGAGCGCCCTGGGGACAGGGAAAATAATGCTAATACTTGCAAAAAGCGGCCTTTAATTCAGCGTCGCGCCTTCTGCAGCAGCTGCTGAGGGCGGACTCCTCCTCCGGGCGCCCCCAACCCTAAGCAAAGCGTTCCCAAAACGGACACAGAGCGCCTGTGGGCTCAATCACCCATCC